>SNQJ01S0010061.1:19575-32663 GCA_010110895.2 Picea sitchensis | reverse complement strand
CTAACTACGTGGATGAAAGGAAAAGCATGAGTGAAGGTGCATTCTTCTTAGGAGATTCTCTTGTAGCATGGTTGAGCAAGAAGCAAGGTTCCATTTCCTTATAGACTAAGGAATATGAATACATTGCAGCTGCCACTTGTTGTACCCAAGTATTATGGATGATTCAGACACTTGCAGACTTGGAGGTAAAGTATAATGCATCGATCCCAATTCATTGTGATAATACTAGTGCAATTAGTGTATCAAAGAATCATGTATTTCACTCCAAGACCAAGCATATACCCTTCAAGTATCACTTCTTGAGGGAACAGGTAACCAACACTATTGTTTATTTGCATTATATTCCATCGAAAGATCAGATTGTTGATATATTCACTAAACCACTTGGAAAATCTCAATTTGAGTATCTACGCCAGAAGTTGGGCGTGACCTTGTTATCAAGTTAAAATAGTCTATTTGATCAGGGGGAGAGAGCTCCTAGTATATTTGATCAGGGGGAGCTTAGATTCACTCTCTGTTTTCTTTGACATTGATGTCAAAGGGGGAGAAAACGGTGTTGTCTGTATGCTACAGTTGGAGGTCTAAGCAGAATAGTGCAGCCTTTCAAGGTTGCCATCAAATCCAAAGGGGGATATTTTTGGCATGTTTACAGGAATAATGTGCTTGTCATTTATGGCAAGAAAAATAGAGAACCAAACATCGAGAGTGCAGAAGACGAGAAAGCTCAGAAGAGATAGCGGTTTCTAGAAGTGAAAACGAGGTCCGAGAGATGGACTCGCAGGAGGAGAAAAGGTCGAGACCTGTGAACACTTAGAAATCCTTCTAATTCAAAGAGATCAAAATCTCAGGAGGAAGAGAAATAGTGGCCATTGGATCACTGATCCAGAGGACCAACAATCATCAGATTGAATTAATGAAGGATAGGATAAGAGGGGGAAAATGATTGAGAATTCGATCATCCAAATTTCCGTCAATCGTTGGATCATTCTAAGTGGAAGGACAGGATAAGATAGAATAGTATCACCATAGATAGATCGATCCATCGATCTAAGAACATGATCGACGAAATATATTTTTTTCAGGTCAAAAGTTGTGAGGAGGTTATTGTTCGTGGAATCTCACTTCGAAAGAATTGGAAACTTGAAAGTCAAATTACCCGAAGCCCGAAATCCAAAATGAATAAGGACCATCAGATCTAGAGAAAATATGATGATCATTATATCATCATCTAGTGACCAGAGGAAGTGTAGAGGAAAAGTATAGATGTGATATGTTGGACCTGAGCACCGAGGATCAATAGTCGTTGGATCCAGAGATAAATGCACAAAGTTTAATCCTTTAGATGAGCGTAGGAGAGAAGACTTGTCAAAGTCCTAAAGTAAGAAGGGACCATCCATCATCAAGACTTACATGTGGCACATGATCCACAACTCTAGAGCGAATCCCTTCAAGAGTTTATGGTTGGAAAGGAAACGAAAAGTCCTGAAGTCCCAAAGGACGAAGGTCTGAATTCGCTCTCAGTCATCGATCTAAGATACATTTCAGGAGTTAGGACAACTGTTAGAGCCAGGAGAAGAACATGTGTCACATGAGGAGATCCATGTCAGCAAGACTACGTCAGCAAGGACACATGGCACAATCAAATAATGACAAGTGTCAAGTTGAATCGACATTTTAGGTACGTGCAAATCACAAATCTGAGTGACACATGGCATCTACTTAGGTCATGCCACATCTTCAAGTGACGTAATCAAATTACATCATTGTGGGAGTTTTACCACCAGTGATTAGACTAAAGTCCCGAAGTCCCGAATGTAGAGGACTCGAAGAAGACCCTAGTCATTGATCACCAGGAGGGGTACATGTCAGAAGATTATGCATTCGGGTGAAAATACTCTGGTAAAACATGAAGGAGAAAGGTTTGAAATTTTCGAAGCCTGAATAGTCAAAGAAGCTAGGAGACATTGATCTATGAGAGGACAGGTGTCACTAGATCACAAGCTCCGAGTAAAACACTCGGAGGGAAGTCGAGTGAGGAGAAACTAAAATATGAGAATGTTGGAGGGAGAAGTCCTAGAGTGGAGGATATTTGTTGGATTAAAGAGGATATATGTCAGCAGATCTTCCATTTTGGAAGATATCCAGTCAGAAAAAATGAAAAGTTGAGATTTGAAATCTCCGGAGTCCGAAGACCTGAACGAGATCTCGGTTGTTAATCCAAGAAGGACACGTGTTAGTGGATTGTCAACTCTGTAAGATTGACATGCAGAGGAAAGCAGTGTTTGAGAGTTGAAACTCTCGAAGCTCGAATCATGAAATCAATCACAGTCGTTGATCCAGAGAACTTGAAAGGACAGATCTGAATCGTCAATTCAGGAGCACCATCAAGATCGTGAGATCGACGGTCCCGTCACATTGCGGAGATTGAAGGTACAAGAACGTTAATGAGTTGAGGGTGAGCCACAATAAAAACTATGGTTTTGGAGAAAGGACACATGGAGGCTCGAGGTAAATTGCGGGGTGAAATGTAGTTTGTTTTAAACCATTTTTGGACGTGTCCGCAATCGCGTGGTCACATGAGTTCATCACCCAAGGTCATATCAAGAATGAAGCTAGTTCTTGCTAGGAATCATTTCAGAGTTTGGGAGTTTAGAAGTCAAGAAAGTCAGGGTTGGCTCACATCCAAATACCCGAAACATAAAGTCCCGAAGTACTTGGGCCCAGGTCACAGCCAACGGTCACATGGAGAGGGAAAATAGAGGAAGGAACTAGCGTCGCTAAGCTCCACTTTGGATATCGGGATTTGGGATAATCGAGATGTCTCATACCAATATTTTCAAAGTTGCGAGTCATGAAGCACCTGTTGGTTAGGCGTATGGTCACCGATGATGGTCATGTGAAGGAAGGGGCTTAGAAGCCAAAGAATCCAAAAGTGACTGGAAGTAACTGACAGAGAAGAAGAAGAGTTGTGACTGCCAGAGAAGCCAAAGAATTTTTGGATAATGACCACTGATGATGAACAGATTTAGGATAACCTCCAAAGAAGACAAAGAGTTTGCATGATGATCAGGCAGAAGACTCGATGTGAGAAAGACATGTAGAACAAAGAAGATAGTGGGATNGGAGGAGATGAAGTGTGAAGTGGAGATCAGTGGCGCATTGAAGAGCATGTAGATGCATCACAGAGCATAAAAGGTAGAAGAGAAGTTGAACAGTGGTGTGTGGTGCATAGGAGGAAAAAGAGTTGAGAATAGAAGAAGAAAGATGCAGAAGTGGAATAGAGTATAGAAGTTGAAGAAGGCAGAGGAGACATGGAGTTGTAACAGACCATATCCGAGACAGAGAAAGTAAGTAAAGTTTTGTAATATTCAATTAGGGTGGTAGGGTGGTTCTAGGGAGGATTTTAGTCCTCTAAATTCTAGTTGGTGCTAGAAGATATTCTGGGAGTTGGTGCTTCCCTCTAGTGGGTGCTAGAGAAACCTGGGAGTTGGTTATTCCATCTAGTTGGTGCTAGATAAATCTAAGAGTTGGTGCTCTCTGCAATTTGTAGCTTGTTGTTAGAGGTTTTAGCCTCATATTTGAGTTGGAGCTCAAAGACTATGATGTACATGAAAGTTGGAGCTTGATTGACATCCTAAGAAGAAGAGGTTTTCACCCTTATGGGTTTCCTCATGAATATCAGTGTCTCTGTGTATTCTGTGTGATTGATCAAATATTGTATATCTATGCAGGATAAGTTATCAACAACACATTNCTCCTAAATCCATTACCCATTGCTCCAATTCTATTGGCTAACTTTTCATTTTTTAGTCGATTTATGATATTTTCATTTATGGCTTGTAGCTTATTGATTCCAAGAGTGGCTATCATTACATCTTTGTTCAACATATCTCCAGTTTTCCTATGAAGATTCATTTTATCTAGTGGGTGAACTACATTAAGATCAATAAATATATTTGTGATCTTCTTTTTCTCTTTTGGTTCCGTCACTATTATACTCAATCTACCCTTTTCATATTCCACGGATGATAGCATCATGTTCTGAGATGTCTCTTAGTCAAATATTTTAGGAATAATGTTTTTTTTTTTTATCTTTGCACCCATATTCTTGGTAGCCATGTACTCGTGAACATGATAAATCTATTTTCATTGATCTGTATCCAAAGTTTTGTTTTTTTCATTTTGGCTTTATGCACTCTAAGGATTTGTTGATGATGACACTTCTACCATTATATAAGTTTCTCTAATTACTGGTGCTACTTCTTCTTGTGATTCTTGATATTTCTCTTAATCAAGTACCTATGTCTTATGCCTTTTTGTTGACCTTTCTTCCTCTATTTATGAGTTCTTTGAAGTTGATCTTGTCTTTTTTATTTTATTTTTCTTCTCAAACTACTGAGGGGTATCTGTTACTAGAGACTGTGAAGGTTTCTCTGGCACTTTACCCCGGACTTGCAAAATACTTTTTAAATCTTTCCAGCTATTCTGGCTTTCCAACAATTCCAATTATGATTTTTGTTGATGTTGATATGGAACCTGTTCATGTGAAATCCTCTTTGAAGCTATTACAACATGAGGATCATACATCAATTTTTCTCCCTGCTAGAAACCCACGTTCTGGAGGAGTTTTTCTTCTACCTGCAAAGTTGTTCTAGTATTGACAATAAAAGGCCCAATTCTTTTTTGCAATTTGAAACTGGCTTTATACTTTCTTGATACAAAATGGATATAATCAAAGTCTATTCTTTGTCTAATGTATTCCAATGCAAAGACTCTAGGATTTAAGAAAGTAGGCAACAAGAAAGGTTGTAGTTCATAGCGACATATCGTAATCTTTATATGATATTAAAAATTGTACCAATCCCCTACTCTTTTGTAAGGAATCAACTGTAACAGTTTCTTGCATTCTGGAAAAACTCTAGGAGGTATATCATCATGTATATTTTGATAATATTTTGATATGAATTATTTAACATATTCTGAGAATTCTTCATTCCGAGTCTTTTACTAACCAAAGAAGTCTAGTGAATGACCGAGACTGGGTTACCAATTTCATCTTCAATTTTTAGTCCAAGATGTGAAAAGTGGATAGCTTGGGAAGACAAAAAGATATGGACAAGGTAGGATTGATATCTGAAAATTTTGAGAGTTTTGAACTCTGAAAATCGGTGATGAATCTTACCACGTAGAAATTGGGAATAGTTGAATCTAGTTAAGGGCTTCATTGTAAATGGAAAAATTGATATCATACACCCTAAAAAAAAATCATCAACTGTCTTATCATCATCTTTTCCTAAAATCACAGAAATCATTGAAATAAATTCTCTTGAAATTTCAATAAACAAATTAGTTTCAAGAGTAATATCATTCGTAGGGACCTCAAGGTTCTTGTATAAATAAGATTTTATAAGGGAAACTCTATCATTGGGGTTTAACTCTCTGAAATATTTGGTTAATACAACTTCATTTATCGTTTCATTGTCATGGTTTAATGGCCATCTTAGCATTTCATAAATTGATTGGAGAGTTATCTCAATAAGTACAGGCCCATCTTTGGAAATAATATTTCTCTTAGAAGAAATGTAGTTTGAAGCACACCAGAGCACAAAATCAAGAAAATCATACACTTGAGGTATTAAAAATTTCTCCAGATCAGATTCCCAAGCATTGTAATGGCCCATCAAATCCCTAAAGTTTTGGGTTGCTTGTTGGTGTAATTCAAAAGATTCAAATGATAGAACCGGGTCGAAAATATATTTATCTTTGTCAACTAAATATTATTCCTAAACAGTTAGCATTTTTTTAGCTTTGGTTGATTTAGATGACTCCATTTTAAACAATGAAAAGATGGAAGAGTAAAAGATTTCAAATTACCCATGGAAGAATTTGTTTCAGAATATACTCGGGCTGGAATGGTGAATGGCACTGGAAAGTTGGATTGTTTTACTGGTTTCAACTCTTTGTAATACAAAATTAACCAACAAACTTTCACCTTTACCTTTTTAAAATGAAACTTCAATACGTGTCAATTTAGGATTGGTGAAGAAATTGAATTTAAATATTAAAAATCAAATAAAATGTCATTTCATCTTTTTCGCATTTGTTATCATCACCTAGACACACATCAATCCAATGTTGATTACCAGGGGGGACATTATTTTCCAATCCTCGACACATCAAATGAATTATAACTATGGTTAAGTTTCATGCCCCCCCTCCCTTTTGTTAACCATCGATCATGCAGAGGGGGGAGACATGAAAGAATGTGGACTATTGATTAAAACTTTCAAGCATGTGATTAGTCCTGCAATGAAAGATTCATTTTTTATTAAAATAATCGTACAATATAAAGTTTGTATTATAAAAAGAAACATTTATAGAAATTAAACTATGTTAAAATACTAAAATATTAAAATTAAACTAACTTTAAACATTTTATTAAGTATTATTTCAAAAAATATTTTTGAAATAAAGCTAAAGACTAAAATAAAACCTAATATTTTATTTAAATTATTAGGAAATAAACCTAAATTTTATTTCTAGATATTGTAAAAATTTAAATTGTGTTACAACACTAGTATCCCCACTAGAAACCATATCCTCTATATCATGCCTCTTCATGGGCCTATCCTCATTTGTACTCCACTCTCGCATAGCATACTCTTCTACACTACCACCTGGTGTGGTTTCTTTTCTCTTCATCTTCATCTTGACCCCTCATCGTGCACCCCTGGCTAACTCTTTTCCACTTCTCTTTTCCTCTTTTATTATTATATCAACTCTTCTTGTGTGCCTCTTGGATCTTTTTCTTCTCTACTCCTTTGGATCCATTCCATTCCTCACCTCATCTCAACAATTTATGGATCCTCCTTAATGGATCCATCTTCTCTCTGAATTTACCCCATATTTGAATCCCCCCCTCCCTCACGCTAGAGGATTTTACTCATCCATTTGATCACCATGAACATTATCCATTTCTCCATGAACAACATTTTTATCCAAAGTGGAATTTCTTCCAACATCCTCTTTCTCAGACCTTTCGAAAACTTTCTTTCAGCCTTGTTGAAAGAGTTGGTGTACTCCACGACAAACTCAATAATGTAGCATTATTTTAATCAAGTGAACTAGAAGTCAATAGATCGAGTCCACTTATGATATAACACTTTAAATTATTCAATATTGGATTGATCCCAAACCACTGGTTCCAATGACCACATAGTAGAATTGGTATCAATTTTCCTTTTTATCCATTCAAACAATAGATAAGGAAATTTGGGAAAGAAAATCTCATGCATATCCATGTAAATATATTGATCTTTCCATTGGTTGACATTCACCCTCAGTCCCTAGATTTCTCGCAGGGTAAACTCATTCTCTTTTGCAGTCAACCAATCTTGAATCTCCTCCTGATATAGATGATACCTCATCTCTTGCCTTCATCATTCCCGATAAGACTTTTAGACCTTGACAATGGAACCATTTTTTGGGAATTTTGTTCCATGCTTTCACACACCCTTCTTAATGATGGGGAGTTTAGACCCAGGGTTCATCCAGAGTTGTCCAAAAAAAACCCCAAAGCATCGGAAACCCGAAAGCATCGGCATATCAATCTTTGGCCAAGGTCAAGAAAGGTGTCACTCGATATGTAGAGAGGATCATAGAGACCATAAGGTATTTTGACAGGGATGAAGGCTAAACCCATGAACATCCATCGGGACTGACATTCATGCAACTCATATCTAACAGATTATTAGGACTAAGAATTAAAACAACACACACATATTCAACTCATACATGATAGACATAGAATCGATTAATTTTTTCGCATATTTATTACTAGAGTTATTTTGATGTGGATTGTAAAAGGAACGAAATGGGAAATAGTCAAGTAATGTGACAAAATAGAGTAAATGCGATAAAATCAAATAAGGAAAATAATATGGCAAGAAATAAACTTTTTTTTTACCAAATGGAAGAATATTTAGAAATACATCATGAATGGAATGATCTCCTTTATAATGAGAGGCCCGTATATATAGTAATTATGAGGTCCTCGTAGTAGTCATGTCTTTTCATTATTTAATTATTATTCGTTCATGTCCTTTCATTATTTAATTGTTATGTGTTTTGTTCACCTTTTGACCGGATCATGAAGAGGATAAACTTTGAAATATGAGAGATTACTTTGCGACATTGTTTTCTCGAGAAAATAGTCGGAACTACCTTTGGTACCCTATAGAAATGACCCCCCAGAGTAATAATGACACTACATGGTCGAGACTCATAAATAGCATGATGCTTCCACATATATGGCTAGCCTAAAAGAATATCACATACTTCCATTGGGGAAATATCACACAATACCTCATCCTTGAAGGGATTGATGTCATAGGATAGGAAACACTATTGGTTGACACAGATCATGTCCCTCGTGAAGCCACTCGATGTTGTAGGGCTAGGGATGTGGTGTTGTTAGAAAATCCAACTACTTGATGACCTCTATTGAGACAAGGTTCTTTTGGCTTTCTATATCAACAATGAAATGCAGTGGGGTCCCCTTCACTCACATATGTGAATGGAAGAGGCACTCCCCCTCCTCAATATCCTCTGGTTCTTCTGGTTGGATTGTTGCGATCGTGAATATAGCAGTGGGTTCTGCATCATCCACCAATGACTGTTTCGAGTGACATTCATCGATATTGTGATAAGGGATTTTGTGGAAGTCTCACCACTTTCCAGTGTTCTTCTTTGTCTTCCTGTTACCCTTATTTTTCTGCATCTTAGATTGGTTTCCTTGAGGTTGGTCATTGTATGAGTTAGGGACACCTTTACCATAATTCAGTTGTTGGATATTTGCATACCCGAACTCCTGCTTGTTTTGCTGCTTAAATTTTTACTTAATTTTGACAACATCTCGATAAGCAACTCCCAATGATGAGATGTCTAGAAAATCCATTTATGTTTGGATGTACTTGTGTATACCCACACGGTATTTTAGAACCAGATATCTCTCAAAGTCTTTGATACCCATCTTGGTGTGCAAGGTATGGAAGGTATTTGTGAACTCTGACACTGTTTGGACCCTCTCTTGATTCATTGTGGTCCATCTCATGTACCAGTCATCATAGTTTCCAATAAGGTAATATTGTTCCTTAATGGCATCCATAAAACAATTCCCAAGTGGGTTCAGCCTCAAACATTCCAGAATCCTATGTGAAATTTTTCTCACAGTAAATTTCCCACCAATTTTTGACATGGGGGACAACCTTAAGAAGAAAAAAGGTGATCTTTTCTTTATCATAAAAATTGTAGACAGAGAAATGTCCTTCTAACAATTTTAACCACTTTTCCAAAGCATTTACATCTATCTGACCTTCAAACATAGGAATATCAAAATCCACTTGTACCTTGAAAGGGGTAGTGCTTCCAAAGTGGTCGTTTGAAGACGATTTGTTTTTTGTTGTCGGAAGTCGTTGAAAGTTTTTGGAAAAATTCTCCATCATTTCATCCCTCTGTTTTGTGAGGTCTTCCTCGAGCAATAGATTGATAGGATCTCCTACTTTTTCATCCTTTTTTTCTTCTTCCATGGGAGGTTGCTTGAGCGGGTAAGAATGGTTTTCCTCAAGAGAAACAATCTCGATACCCAACTATTTATACCCTAACCTCATCGCAAACATGCACTAAGAATGACGAGAAAATTGATCTGGATTGTAAAAGGAACGAAACGGGAAATAGGCAAGTAATGTGACAAGATAGATTAAATGTGACAAAATTAAATAAGGAAAATAATATGGAAAGAAATAAACTTTTTTTTTCATTAAATGGAAGAATATTTAGAACTACATCATGAATGGAATGATCTTTTTGACAATAAGAGGCTCGTATATAAAGTAATTATGGGGTCCTCGTAGGAGTCATGTATTTTCATTATTTAATTGTTATTTGTTCATGTATTTTCATTATTTAATTTTTATGTGTTTTGTTTTTCAAAGACCATGGGATACAAAAAAACCATGGTTGAATTTCCATGGGTTAAAAAACAAAACTACACACATGGATTTTCTCCATTTATTTTTATTAATATTTATTATTATTCTTTTCCCCACTAAATACCATTGGTGTATTCTCGATGGGTGTATCTTGTTGTTGGGATATTTCCAGTAATGGTGATGGGATAATGAATCATGATAATCATTTGGATCAATTTCTGACAATTTGTGATATACATGGGGTAATGCATGATGACGTTATGGTCATAGTATTCATGTAAACTCTGATTGGTCCAACTTATGACTGGTATCTCTCTTTGCCAAAAACTTTAATTACATGTTTTGATGATATTGAGTATTCTTTTATGGGTATATATGCTTATCCTATTTCATATCATACCCTATTAACTCAATTTACTCAGATTCATTTGGAGAAGAATGAAAAGATCAGATATTTTAATCTCTGATTTTTTAGGACTTTACAATGAATACTAAAGGATCAATGTCCTAATGACCCTATCATTCTGGGATGTTTCAAAATTGCAGTATATGCAAATGTAAAACATGTAATCAAATCTGCTCGAATTGCTACATTGAATGAGGCTATAAGGAAATCATAGGAGATGGAGGAAGACATGTTAGAAAGAAATGTAGATCCTGATATTATTGTAGGAAGAGTGTAACAACAGATGATGTCCCTTGTAGTTTCACATCAAAGCACATCCATGCCAGTATAAAATTTATATGATAGAGTAGTTTCAAGAGGAAGCTTTCATGGTCAACCAAAAAATGTTCAGACTTTTCCTTTACCAAATGAACCTGCTCATGAAATGCAAGATGCATAAATAAATCAGTTGAGTAGAATAGATAAACAAATGCAGAATGAGATAACTCAATTAATGAGATTTGGAGAAAAAATACCACGTCCACAACATCGGAATATTGGAGAACCCACATATGTATTCAGGGAACGTCCAGAAAGAAACCATAATGTTGACAATTCTAGGACTAGAGCTCCATGATTTCAAAATATCAATGTTGTTGTAATAGATGAAATTAATGATGAACTTATTAAGGATGAAGATAAATTCTTGGATCCTTTAGAAGTCAATAATGAGGCACCTTCTATAATTCTTGAATCCATGGAGACGGATGATGATACAATTCCATTTTCAGAAGGAGACTTGGTATATTAAGAAGAAGAACCTTTAAAGGAACAATATAATTTGGTTCAAACAAGGGCTCAATTAAGTAAGTTCCAAGGAAGAAATAGTTTTCCTCCACAAGTGGAAAATCAAAAGTATTTAAAGGTGGCCCTTCTATTCCAAAAATGTTCCTTCCAAAGAAAACCACAGAAATGCAAGGCAAAATCCTCATGAAAATGATGAAAGAATTTGATTTTCTAAGATGACTTATAATATTATTAATGATCTAAAAAATTTACAAATTACACTTCCATTCTTGGAATTAGTAAAAATTCCTCAAAAAAAGGAAAATCTACTCAAAGTGTTGGAGAATGGATAAAAACTTGATACAAGAGTAGATGCAACGATCATCAATAATCAAGAACAATGTTTTGTCCCTTTTATGAGAACTAGGGGAAAATCCACCATTTTTGTATATATAATGGTACCATAAATAATACTATGCCTCTTCAATAATGCAATAAATTGCCTTGGAGTGCACTAAATATTGTGAAACGAAAGAAAGAATTTATGCTATTAACTTGAGAAAAGTCCCAACATATGGGGAGATTAAGGACTTTTGTGCTTATATTAGTTTCATACCACATATCACAATATTTTTTACTATAATTTTGATTGACCTACCTGCAACATATGGAGTTGTTGTAGGAAGGGAATGGTGCTTTACCTTGGGAGGGTACATAATGAATGATGGAAATTGTATGATGTTTTCAAATAAATATGGACTCACCAAGGTACCTCGTGAATAGATAAATCCTATTCTATTCAAAAATAAAGAAATTGAAGCAGTGGAAGATTACATCGATGTTTTTCATGGTATATATGCCATTTTGTGTGAAGATGATGTCAAGATGGAAGATAATTATTAACCCCCGTTCCAAGGATTTTGGAAATTGTTCTTTGATGGTGATGCCTCAAAAGTTGGAGATGGAATAGGTGTGGTGTTTAAAAATTCTCAAGGAGAATTGCATCCCCATGCATTTTGATTTTAGTTTGAATGTACAAATAACAAAGTGGAGTATGAAGCATTGATTCAAGGATTGATAATTTCTCATCATATGTAAATTATTGATCTTGTAGTCATGAGAGACTCAAAATTGGTCATCAACCAAGTCTGGAAAAGATACAACACTAAAAGGTAAATATTGAAGGCTTATGTTGAAAGAGTTTGGGATCTCATCCAAACATTCAATTCTTTTAACATATCATTTATACCCTGAGAAAGAAATCAAAGAGTATCAAGAATAATCTTATAATCCATTCCAAGTTAAGTTGATTTTTCTCCCATTAGTACCTAACAACTAGAAGTTTTGGAAAATATTTGAAAATGAAGAACATATTGTTTAATTTCTCACCAAGAAAATCATTGATGAAGAAGAGTCCTCATAAAAACCAAATATTTGAGTATATAAATCATGGTAGTGATTTGAGCACTAAAGTTTTTTTTCTCATAGAATATTGTTTAACTCAAGATGATCAAATAATGAAGAAAACCAGGAGAAGAACTAACACTTAGAAAGATCTAGGAAATTCAGAAAGTAAATATTGGAACATCACAGAGCCCAAAAATTTTAAAATTGGGTAGTACTTGCACCAAGGATGAGATGGACCAGTATGTTGAACTCTTCAGATAATTTTATGGTATTTTCGTATCAACATATGATGATATTAAAGAGTATGATAAAAGTATTATCTAGCATATCATACCTCTAAAGGAAGATACCAAACTTATCAAACAAAATACAAGGATAATCAATCCTAAATTAAAACCTTTGGTAAAATTGGAGCTTGAGAATATGAAAAGGGTAGGAATCATTTTTTTAATCAGGCATTCTAATTGGATCTTTAATCCAATGGTAGTAAGAAAAAATAAGGGAGAAATTTGACTATGTGT
>SNQJ01S0010060.1:75203-88352 GCA_010110895.2 Picea sitchensis | reverse complement strand
ATATATATTATGTATATAATTAATACTCAAGATCACAACAATACTCAAGCTCACAAAAATACATATGAATAAATACCATATGGTACTTGAAACAACGCAATTACAAATTCTTTAGATTCAATTTCAATTTTTTTGAAAATGCCACAATGCAACACAATCATACAATGTGATAAAATGAAACACAATATACTAAATTACATAATTAGACAATATAGATTCTAGTCCACAATGTCATTTAGTGACCCTTTTATACTCTATGGAATTATTACATGTGTTCTTAAGAGGGAAGTAATAGTCCCTTAACTAAGGTAACAAAACATGTTTCAAAGAGCAAAATTCTCTTAAAATATCAATAATGTGATATACGAAAGTAATTCTTTTTCAACGTATTAAGACTTGAGATAACTTTTTGGTCCTTCACAATGATATGATCAATAGAAAAAAAAAAATACAATAGTCTTATTATTAAAACTCAACCAAGAATATAACCCAATAAATTCTTCCAATGCAGTTAAAAGTCTCTTTCCGTATGTAAGTTTTCCAACTACAAATACATATGACATGACGTGGCATATAATACAAAATATGACCTCTACACTCAAAACACTACTCTTATTATACTCATTTATCAATGATTTAACATCTACAAATATAATACCACTAACTTATTTGTGTTTGAAATATAAATATATATGTAATTTCTTTATAACTATGGAAACTTATCGTGGAAAATGGTCAAAAGTAAATAAAATTATGACCTAGAGGTATCAATATATTTTTACAAATTTTGGAAGGTTATTTTTACAAATTTTGGAAGGTTTGAGGTACGATACATTCCTATTAAAAGGTACATTACAAAACAAAACCCTTCTTGTAATGTACATAGTAACCTTTTTACCTGGTTGAGGATACAAGATACTGCTTAAAACCACAAACTTTCAGTGTATTTTTTTCTCAAACCATATTATAACATACCTATCTCTCTTATTAGGATGAGATCAACATTCTATAGCTTTACCAATTTCCTTACTTACTTGATATTTATTAATTAATGTATGTAAACATGACAAGACAACTTATCTTATCGAATCAAAATTAAATCATTTAATGGATAATTATTCCAAGATTACAATTGAAATCTTAAACATGCAAAAAAAAATTGAACAAAAGGTAAATAAATTAATCTTATACATAGACAACATTAATTCAACATAATCATAAATTAATCATAACACTTATCTTTCTAAGAAGTAACCTCTATCTAGTTGAAAATGGAGGACATTCCACTAAACCATTGGCTCTTTATTGTGATTAATCTCTCTCCAACAAGGCCACCCCCAAGATAAGATTATGAATCCGCAAAGTTTCAAATAACCTATGGATGGATCTATCTCTCTTCACACAACCCATTTCTCATAATTTAACCATTTGTAAAGTCCTACAACTATCCCAATAAACCAACACTCTTTCCCAATCATCCTACACAACCAAATGAAAGTGATCCCCTTATATACCACATAGTCCCTCAAGATATTCCACTTCCCTCCAAGGATCCATCATAGATCGGTCATGAAATCTCATTTATGGGGACCCTAGGGCTTCTAAGTTGTAACTAATTTTATTATGGTAACACAATTTCCATACACAATTATAATTCCATATAGTTTAATGATGCTCATTCCCATAATTCTATTACAACATTCATACAATAGCTTGATCTCTAAACAAAACCTCCTCAAATAATAGAAATAAATTGACCTTTGCATGCCAAATATTGTGGAATATATTTGCAAGCCAATTATAAACCATATTTCTTCATGGGATGTACACTTTTCTCTTTTTTCCAGTAATTCCAAGGTCAAAAGACTGAGGAAAACACAAAGAAAATGAGTTAGGATTATGAATAAAATATTCTTGTCTTTCTTTGGCCCCTTGATCTGCTTAAGCCCCCTTTCGTTCTCCTCTTGTGCTATCATAGTCTTCCATTATTTCATCCTTCTCCATCTTTATCCTATGATGTATTTTATTTATTATCACTATACACTTTTTACATATTACATATTTCTTCTCTCACCCTGATTTACTCGGAGGGCGTGCTTACGGGCTATGCGTTTCTCCCTAGGGGTTATAAGGAAGTTGACGGGATTCGATCCCGTGTCACACGAGTACGATACTACCGTTGTTACCGATTCCCCTAGTTACAAAAAAAAAACGTTGTTGTGTATATAACCTTGCAACTTTATATAATGATTCCCCGATTCATTAAGTGTTTTTAACCTTGCAACTGGTGCAATGATCTCACTATAATCTACTAGAGGTTTTTGTGAAAAAAAGTTTTCTACCAATCTGGCCATGTGCTTTTCAACTTCTCCTTTTTCATTAAACTCTGTTTTGTAAACCCATTTTACACCAATGCAATCTTTTTCTTCTCGAAATTCTACTAGATCACATGTATCATTATTCTCGATGGAATACATTTCTTCATCCATTGCTTGGAACAAATTTTCTTCTTTAATTGCTTCTTCAAAACATGTGGGTTGACACACAAACAATGCAAAGTTCAAATGTTTTTCTAGATCTTCATATATTCCTCTTAAACTTATAGTCTCTCTCTACCTTATGTAGGAAGTTATAGAATCAGATATATTGCTTGACCAAAAAGCATGAGTAGACTCGGATGCTAGGCTAGATGACACACTTTGAAATTTTTTTATTGGAGTCCTTGTTGGCATATCTCTGATTGGTGATTGAGTTTGTGAACCTTGTTGTCCACCTTGTGCAATCTTCTCATATGTTGCATCTTATGTTTAAGGTATTATTGCTCCAACATATATAATCTTATCTATGCTTCCATCCCATGCTTCATTTTCTTTGAATTCAACATATCTATTGATTATCACCTTCGTTGTCACTATATTATACAATTTATATGCCTTGGACTGATCACTTTATCTGAGAAATATTCATCTTTCACTTTTGTCATCTAACTTCCCCCTCAACTCTTTAGGCAAATGAGCATATGCCATATAACCAAATACTATGAAGTGTGCTACGTTGCAACTCATACATGTCCATGCTTCTTGTGGAACTTTATTATTCACACTTTTAGTAGGAGATCTATTCAAAACATAAATAGAGAAAGCTATTGCTTCTCCCCAAAAACCATTTTACAATTGTTTTTCCTTCAGCATGCTTCTAGACATATTTATAATGGTTTTGATTTTCCTTTCAGCTACACCATTTTTCTTAGGTGTATACCTTGATTTAAATTGTCTTTTGATCCCATGTTGCTTGTAGAAATCATGAAAAACATGTGAATCATATTCACTTCCTTTGTTTGATCTTAACACTTTAATATGATGATCACTTTGCTTCTCCACCAATGCCTTGAATCCTATGAACTTGTCAAAAGTTTCTTATTTGTTTTCCAGAAATTATATCCAAATCTTTCTGTTGTAATCATCTATGAAGGCCAGGATGTTGTGACTTCCTTCTAGTGACTGTGTATGCATTGGACCATATAGATCTGTATGAACCAACTCCAATGGTGCATTTTCTCTATGAGACACCCCTATAGTAAACTTTTCCATGTGTTGCTTTTCCATAATGAATCTCTCACATGATCTAGTTGGCTCTTGAATGAGAGGAAAACCTTAAACCATATTCTTCTACTACAATATTTTATACCACCAAAATGTAGATGACCAAATATGAGATTCCACAACAAAAAATCACCCAAATATGATTCCTTTTGGGAAAGTGAGACATTGTTTCTATCATAATTCATGTAAAGAGGATACATTATATTTTTTTCATCTTCACCCAGCAATTAACATCTTACTAGGAGGTTTATAATATATGAAACAATAATTGCCCTTAAAGATTACATCATATCATTTTTTAGTAAGTTTGCCAACACTAATAATATTATGTTTCAAACATGGGGCATAATACACATTTGGTATGTGTCTTTTCACTTTGTTTGGTCTAAATGTTGACCATTCCTTTTCACATGACTTTTATAATATTGTTTGACCCCAAATTGACTTCAATCCTTACTTAGTCATCTAAATCTACAATTAAGCTTGTGTCTCATGTCATATGATTTCTACAAACACTATATAACATCCAAATATCATTAGAAGTATCTTGAGTATCATTACAAGTAAGGACTACTAAGTCTTGATAGTTCTTAGTGGTGTTATAATAATTTTCATAATGTCTCATAAGGTCATCCTTCTTCTTTCTACATTGATGTGCAAAATGACCTAGCTTGTTACAATAAAAACATTTAACTTTGGATTTGTCATACCTCTGATCTGGATATGAATTTATGTTGCTACTCCCCCTTAAGCTATGATGATTTTGATGTGGTCTCCTTTCTTGTTCTGAACTATCATTTTTATTATTTCTTATGTTTCTCTTGCCCTCGCCTCTTGAATTTGATCCTCCTCTACCTCTTGAGACCAAAACTTGAGACCTCAATGCATTTTCCAAGGAATCATCATACTTGTTCATCCTGGATTCATGGGATAAAAAGGAACCCAACAACTCATCTATTGATAGGTGTGTGAAGTCCTTAGACTCTTCAATGACATTGACCATTGCATCAAAATTATTAGGTAAGGATCTAAGAACCTTCTCTATCACTCTATGATCAAAGAGTCTTCACTCAATGAACGTGTGACATAGCACTTGTGTTTGTGGAAAATTAAAGAATAACTCTAATCTCACTAGATATTGATAAATACCTCAAAAAATCCTTTTGATAAACCCCCCTCCCAATACATATTTCGAACAAAATAAACCCCTATGTTCACTAGATACCTCTTTTTATACCCCACAATACCCCACACCCCCCCAATACCTACAATATATTCACTCTATTTTTCGTAGTTTAAAACTCCCCTTTATCAATGACATCACAAGATATTGGTCAACAAGGTGTCTCATGTCTCTGATCTGGAATCTCTTTACTATTCATCATTAACTGATTTATTATGTTTATGGCTTGGGTCATGTGTTGGTCTATTGAATCAGACTCCTTCATCTTAATATTCTCAAAATTCATTCATAATATCTGCAACTTGACCGTATTTACCTTGGTAATGCCTTGAAAGTTGGTCTCTAAGATGTCCCATGCAGGTTTTTGATAATATCGCTGCTAAGATCTTGGGAAATATGCTTTCATCCAAGCCATTTTGAATGAGATAGAGATCTTTTACTCCAGTCTTCTTGTTATCTTTGAGTTGATCCTTTTGAACATTGGTCAAGAATCACTTGGGTGCGTGATCCACTATTGGAATTGATGAGTTAATGAATCTTTTAATTACAAATTCCAATATTGTGGCCAACATTTAAAGATGCCAGCATATTCTTCGTCGTCCTCCCAATTTAATGAATAAGATTTAATGCTCATAACTTCCTTTCATCTATAAATGCACCCGTTAACCTGTTTACTTTTTCACATTTACCTAATCATATTAAGAAATTACTATCCAACCATATGATTGCCACATTTAATTGATTACCAATAATCAATATTTATGCAACATTTTTCTTGCCATGTTTAGATTATTACCACGCACTGCCTCATTTTCATTGCCACGAATCACATTGGCACCTCATCTCCATTGCCACTGGTCCATGTATCATATTGGGGAAAGCGTTTTTTAATGCATGTGAACTGTGCCATCTATTGATGCCACGTTTAAGGTGCGTTTCAATTTCAATTTTCAATTATTAGTATCAGGTGGAGAGCCAGCAGGTAAAGAGCCGTCGGGTGAAGAGCGGCAAGTGAATAGTCTTGGCAGGTCAAGAACGTCGACAAAATCAATCATATAAATTTTCAAGGATTAGGGCGGCAAGTGAATAGCGTCG
This sequence comes from Picea sitchensis, assembly GCA_010110895.2. Classification (NCBI taxonomy): domain Eukaryota; kingdom Viridiplantae; phylum Streptophyta; class Pinopsida; order Pinales; family Pinaceae; genus Picea; species Picea sitchensis. The sequence goes on along the minus strand of SNQJ01S0010060.1, from coordinate 82,472 downwards.
ACAATATCAATCATATAAATTTTTAGGGATTAGTCTTGTTAGGGTTAGGCTTGTTAATATTATTAATAATAATTTATTAATCACAATATTAATATATAATAATACTTTATAGGGAGTTGATGGTTTGGAAGGAGTGCCATCCAAAGACGTGGTCATCCATCCTCAAACAGGCGTGTTCGTTCGTCTCTTTCTCCTTCTCCTTGAGACCGCAGATGTAAAGGGAAGAGTTCACAGAAGGGTTTCTGTATGAGATCAGCTACCTCGACACTTTGTCAAAGCTATATGACTAAAATGGCTGCAGAGGCCAAGGTGATATGCATGTCGGTAGAGTACAGGAGAGCTCCTGGGCATCGCCTCCCTGTGACTTATGATGATTGTTTCGATGTTCTTGAATGGCTTGACCGCCAAGTAATGGCACTGCAGGGGGTGTCCGTGGATCCGTGGCTTGCTTCCCACGCAGACTTCAACAAGGTGTTCGTGACAGGTGACAGTGTTGGAGCCAACATCGTGCACCAGGTGGGCATCTGTGCCAATGGAAGGAACTGGGATCTCCTGTGTATACCAGGAGCCATTCTGGTTCACCCTTTCTTCGGTGGAGAAGAAGCAATTGGTTGCGAATTGGGGGCAGGCCCGGAGGTGGAGGGTTTTAATAAGCTTGTGGATGCAATATGGATTATCTCTCTCCCCACGGGGGCGGACAGAGACCACACTTTTAGCAACCTATTTGGACTCGTTTCACCCTCGCTGTCTACTCTGGTGTATCCTCGAACATTGGTATTTGTGGCAGGGAAGGATCTGGTGAGAGATCGGGGTATTTTGTATTACGAATCGCTAAAAATGGCTGGTAAAGATGTCGACTTCGTTATGACGAAGGGTGAAATCAATGTGTTCCATCTGCACACTCTGAAATCTGAGAATGCGACGCTCATGTTGAAAAGCATTTCGGAATTCATCCATTCCTCCTCCGATCACTCTTAAGCAACCCCACCCGAAATCTTTTCGTATGAAGAGAAAATCAATTTTCTGTAGCTTGTAGCTTATAGATGTTTGTAGTTTTCAACGTGGGATTGTGAAGGCTTCAGAGTAATAACTTTCATTAATTAACTGAGTCGTGAAGAAACTGGGGTGAGTGCTTTTATGCAGAGATTCATCCGATTTTGGGTATGTTGAGTTTTTGCAGTTATTTGGCTTTATTTTATGAGTCAAAGAATGTAAATAAGAATTGTGTATACAAATTGTTGACACACGACGTTACTGTCTGTCATCTCAACACGATGCTTTCAAATCAATTAGTTGTTTACCTTTCAAATACTATTCCTCTCCCTCTAATATTGTTAAATGTACATTTGTTTTTTAAATTATCATCTTCAAATATAATTCCTTACTATTACTATTACATGTCCAAGCATCAATACAACTATATAGTATTAGGGTACAAATTGACAAGCTATCAATCCCAACCCTCACTTATTATAACCTTTGATACTAGCACCACTTTCCATTATCATGGATAATGTTCACCTACACACATGTCACCTCAATCGACAATTAGTAATACGCATAGGTCTACATGAGAACCTAAGTTATAAATGCATTTTTTACTTCGTTATGCCAAAATAAATATGCAATTCAAAGGATACTTTTCTCCTAAAGTATACACATATGAAAACCAATGTAGATACCAAGGGTTAAATCAACTTGTATCTGAGGCAAGTGTTCATTGCAACTCCTCAAGTACCCTGCATTAAGAGCTAGATATGATCATAACTCTTCAAGTGGTTATAAATTGACACCAAGTGTGAGACTAAGTTAAATCAAGACCTTCAAGTATCAATATTTTATGGTGGGGGGATAATGTCATGGCTGGGACCTAGTTAACCCAACATGTTCAGCTATGGTAAGAGACAAAAGGTCTCTAATGAATCAATATTAACTCCTTACTGAACTGATCCAAGTGGATATTGGTGGCCACCCACCTATTCCAACTGGCTCCTCTTGACAGTTTTTAGTTCAGCACATTCTTTTGTAATTCTTTGTAATTGTGGGTTCTACACTTCCAAGGTTGTCTGAAGCCCTACATAGCTTCCAGGTGGATATTGGTGGCTTCCCACCTAATCCAACTGAATTATTTGGAATTTTTCATGTCAGTACATCTTTCTGTACATCCAAGGCCGTTTTGGGGCCCTAAACATTGTTTTTTTCGCTTGCCACAGTAAAACTATAGATGAAGTTAGATTTTGATGGATTAATGTGTAGTTCTCGAAAATACTTTTCCAGCAGGCTATCATGCACCTAAAATGAGGGTCGTATGAAAAATTTACAACCCTGAGAAGTTGAGGTACCAACTTACCCATCAGGGCCCACATAACGTTTGTCGTCTCATCTCCTAGGGTTAGGTTTTTGAATGTCTAGTGTTTTGGAATTCATGAGTAATGCTAAAAAGGCCTCTAGAGCCTCATTGTAATCATTCTTCTTAGAAGAATGAGCGTAACAACCACATCTCTGCTCAGATATAGCTACACCATTCAAGCAAGTTGTTTTCAGTTTTACAATTTCATCCTATTTTATTTATTCAATAGAAGTTAGTGTTCACTGGATATCTGTTTTTGTTCTTCGTATCTTTGTGTTATTTTATTCATTGTGTTATTCATTTCATTCCGCTCATATATTTGTATCATGAACACCCCTTAGTAGATCAACATGAGTGATCAAATCCATGGCCTATCCTCATCGCAACATGTAACCTCTAGGAAAAATAATGCAATTTTCAACTTAATACATACAAAGGAGTGTCATCAAGAAGAAATATGCAACCTAGACCTCCCCTCCCTAATAGTACTCCTAGAAAAATTATTCATACAACCTTGTTCCCATGTGTAAGATTAAATTGGCAAGTAGTATTCCTATTTGTGTACACATGTAGAGGAAAACACATCAAAGAGTGATATCCAATAATAATAATAAATAATAAACACATGGGAATATCTTGATGACTTATCTTGGCTCAATCTAGAATCTATATCCATCTTGGTTATTCCAATAGCCTTTGACAAACCATCAGTAACATAACATACTATAATAAATTCTATCATATAAACATATATTCATTTTCAATATCCCGTGGAATTGCTTATCGCTAGAATTTTATATCACTTCTATGACTCTTTGACACCCATACGTAAATATCAAGATATGGTTGAACATACTCATGGGCCATAATAACTCATCACATCATATAGAAAAATTAAATCATATCATACAATCACAAGAATATCATAACATAAGACACGAAAGACATAAATATACATAAAGAAATGATTGAACGAAATCAAATTGAAAATCTATATCACATCATCCAAAAATGTATATGTTAACTAATTGAGGAATTCTTCTATATAGAATTCCCTCAATCATAACAACACATCATTCAAATAAAATCAAAGTAGAAAAGGATAGTAAAAACCCACCCTCTTTAGGAAAATCCATCCTGAAGTTCTAAAATGAATAAGGAAACTAAGGACACATCTCAGTCATGTCCTCACAAGGATATGAATTGGAACTATAGCTATCCTACTGGACCTTTACCTACTCAACCAAACAACGTTGAATTTTTCAATTTTGTTATTCCAATATACAAATCATTCCATCCTTCAAGGTATCCTTATCCAACATGTAAAAAATAATCAACTTAATAGCATTAGAAGGATATGAAAGATAATGACACAAAACATAAATATGAAAAGATCATGCATATGATCTAAAAATGGTGGTAATGCAAGATGATAAGCAATTGGTCCCAGAATTTTGGTAACATTAAATGGTCCCATGTACCATGGTGGGAACTTGGTTTGCTTATGAAAATTAATAGAAATATTTTGTGGTATAACATGGAAAAACACTTTATCCCCTTTTTTAGAACTTTTTTCAATTTTATTCACATCCACATAACTTTTCTATCTATCTTGAGATTCCTTCGATCCTTCTCAATTTGTTTTCATCTACCTTTCCATCTCTTGAATTTGTTAAGTTCTAAATATAACTATGTTTTCACGTCTATTCCAACTAAGAGGAGTTCTATATGGTCTACCATACAAAAACTAGAATTGTGACATACTTATTAAATGTAAATAACTACTATTATATGAAAAATTCACAAGATGTAATTACTCTTCCTAGTGGCTTTGTTGGTCCATTACATACATATGCAACATATCCTCCAACACTTGATTCACTCTTTCTATTTGTTCATTTATCTAAATATGATATGTCATACTAAAATTAAGTTTTGTTTCCAAATCCTCTTCAAAACAAGTCCAAAAACTTCTTATAAATACTAAACCTCTATTGGCAATTATCTTCTTTGGAATTCCATGCAATCTCTCTATCTCATTTACAAAAACTCTTTCAATATCTAGTGCTTGATAGGTATTCTTTGTTTGAATAAAATGTGCACTCTTGGCCAAATCATCCTCTACTATAAATATTGAATCATATATTCTTGACATCATAGGAAATCCCACTATGAATTCCATTGAAATCACTTCTCATTTCGATTCTAATATTTCATGCAAGTGCAATAATCCTACCAGATGTCAATGCTCAACCTTAACATTCTAACATTCTACACATTTTTCCACTTGGTCTACTTTGCTTTTCTTCATTGAATTGCATAGGAATATTGGTTTCAAATCTACATGTACATCTTTTTCTGTGAAAGGTGAGACATATACATTGGTCTATGTGTTTCCTTAAGTATCAACTTACAAATTTCTTCATTCATAGGTACTTCAATCTTTATGTGAAATCTTAATAGTGAATCGGTATCCAAGGTATATCACTCATACTTGGATATTATAATTACATTATTTGAATTTCTAATTTCACTTTTGCATACCATTCATCATGCTCGTGTACTTTTAGTATATTTTCTCTATGATTCATCCTTAAAGGTAAAATTGAGAAGATTTGAGTTTTTCTACTCAAGGCATTTGCTATCTTGTTTATTGTTCATTTAATGTAGGATACATCAAAATTATACTCACTTAACAATTATGACCATCTTCTTTGTCTAAAATTTAGGTTACTTTCCATAGATATACGTTGAAGTCCATGCTAGTTTATCCTTAGTTAAAACTTTTTTCCTCCCAATAATGCCTTAAAATTCTCGATGCATGCACTAATGTAAAAAGTTCTAAGTCAGGTGTCACATAAACATATTCATGTAATCTATGTTTTTTTTAGCATTGACAATCATCCTACATTCTTGTATTAGTTTTATTCCTAATACTTTTTGGAAAGCATGAGTGCACACCAAAAAAATAAAGATCCATGTTTTGTACTTTTGGTTTGGGAGTTTTCATCAACAATTGTTTAAACTTGTAAAATTTCTAAGTCATGTGTTACATAAACATATTCATGTAGTCTATGTTTTTTTTAACATAGACAATCATCCTACATTCTTGCATTAGTTTTATTCCTAATACTTTTTAGAAAGCATAAGTGGACACCAGAAAAATAAAGATCCATGTCTTGTACTTTTCGTTTGGGAGTTTTCATCAACAATTATTTAAGCTTGTTGAATTGTTTAATCTTGTTGAAGGCACGCTCACATTTCTTCATTTATACAAATTTCTTATGTTTATCCCTTAACCCCATAATAGGATTTGTAATATTCAAAAATCCTTCCATAAACCTTAATACATATCCAATCCCATAAAGCTACGTAACTCATATATGTTTGTACGAACTAGTCAATTCATCATAGCCTCTATGTTTTCGAAATCCACAACAATTTATCCTCTTGTAATTGTACAACCCAAATAATAAATCTTCGATTCAAATAATGAATAATTAGAAAATTGAGTTGATATGATTAAAAAAGGTATATATAGAGAGAGAGTGTGTGTTAAATGTATATGATGTTTATGTACACCTCATGATCCACTCGCTACGTAAATCAATTAGTTATAAACAAATTTAGTTATAAACAATTTTGATTGGACAATTTCTTTAATGGTTGACTATCTTTACATCAGATTATTTTAATTCTTGACATTCATTTGATTTCATTTTATTTCTCACACGCATCGACACTACACTTGACATTGATTTGATTTACTTTGTGTTGTACACGTTTGATATTAATATTATAACTTTTATAAAGGGTTACGCATATTCAATGTTTGCAATTCGATGGGAAAGTTGTTGATCACGGAGCATATAAATTTTTTTATAATTTTTAATATTTTTTTTTGAGACAGTGGAAATGGGTAAGGAAATTATCAAAACCATTAAATTTTAGGGACTATTCTGAATTGAAAAAATTCCATTTGTGTTATTCCATAAAAATAGTGTTTCTTGGAAAATATAAAGATGGAAGGATATTTAATTTCATCGCATTAATGATAAATTAAAATAATATAGTTAGATCTTTATATATGCTGCTTGATCCTCTCGCTACGTGAGTCCATTCACTTTCAACAATTTTGATGTATTTATTTTACAATTTCTTTAGTGGTTGACCACTGTAAGATATTTTTTCTAAACTATATTTACATCAGAAACTTTAAGTCTCTACAACTTTTTGATAAAAGTATTTCAATTTTACTGAAAAAAATCACATCTCTATTTTTATATCTTTTATGACTTTTTCCTAAATTTTTAATAAAAGTATTAAAGTTTTGAAAAAAAATCAACTCCCTTATTTTTATATCTTTTATGACTTTTCCCTAACTCTTTCGTCACAGTATCATGGAAATCATTTAATATATAGATGTTGCTCGTGATGAAAATTGTATATCAAATGACAAATAAGTTTTTCTTAGTTTTTCATATTTAAGTTAAATTAAGTCATAACCACCATCAACTCAAACGAGGATGGCATAAAGACTGGCTAAACTATTGGGGAATCATGGAAAAAACAATTTTGCAAAATAAAGATATTATTAAAAAAAAATGTCAAATCAAAATTTAAGGAAAAAATGTGGTGTCATAAAGAGTTAGAGGAAAAAAGAAAATTAAAGTATTATAAAGATGTAATCAACCCTAATCTAGGAAACCAAAATTATCTATCTTTTTTGCCAAGTGTAAAGAAAAAAATAAGCACTGCTAAATAAGAACAAATTCTCACGAGCTCCATAGTGAAACTAGGCGTTGGTCAATTCCTAAAACGCCATGGGATGAAAGAGTGTGTCACCTTTGTGACACTAAGAAGGTTGAAAATGAAAAGCACTTTCTCTTAGATTGTCCAGTCTATACCCATATTAGATC
>SNQJ01S0010060.1:46109-66440 GCA_010110895.2 Picea sitchensis | reverse complement strand
CGGGCAGTTATTTGGCAGGATAAGGGCGTTGGAACACATACATAGTTAGGGGGTGGGTAACTTAAAATCTTTAAGAAGAACACTAGCCGCATAGATCACTTGTGTTGTTTGGGGGGGTTAGATGTATGCATAGGCAGACACACTTGTGAAGTATTTCATTGTTTTATCTATACAGCAGCTACATGTTCTATCTCTTTATGTCTTTATGAGCAATTGGTTTAATTGTTGACATCTGGTTATCTGCTCATCTTTGTGGTGTGGACAAGGCAAATAGTGAGTATCCCACTTGGGGAGGCACTACTTGTCTTGATTATTGGACGCTTTGTGTACATCTTGTTTATTTTCTGTATATCTGATTACATTGCTGTACCTTTGTATCTAATTGGTCTATCTATGTTTTTACCTTGTACATCTGTATTTCTGGTTTGTACTTTCATATATCTCATGTATATGCTGTAAACACTTGTAAATACTGAGAGTTCTATTGTAATTCATTGCAGCTTGTGGTTTGGGGTGTCTAGTACCATATGTAATTCCTCTCCGAACATTACCTATTACAAAGAACAAAAATTTCAAAAAGAATAATATATATATAATTAATACTCAAAATCAGAACAATACTCAAGTTCACAAAAAATACATATGAATAAATACCATTTAATGATACTTGAAACAACGCAATTCTTTAAATTCAATTTCATTTTTTTTGAAAATGCAACAAATACATATGAATAAATACCATTTAATGATACTTGAAACAACGCAATTCTTTAAATTCAATTTCATTTTTTTTGAAAATGTAACACAATCATACAATGTGATAAAATGAAACACAATTATCTAAATTACATAATTAGACAATATAGATTCAATTTTTTTGAAAACGCAACACAATCATACTAAATTACATAATTAAACAATATAGATTGTAGCCCACAATGACTTAGCATGTATTGGTCATTTAGTGACCCTTTTATACTCTATGGAATTATTACATGTGTTCTTAAGAGGGAAATAATAGACCCTTAACTAAGATAACAAAACATATTTCAAACAGCAAAATTCCCTTAAAATATCAATAATGTGATATACGAAAGTAATTCTGTTTCAACAAAGAAAACAATAGTCTTATTAAAACTCAACCAAGAATAAACCCAATAAATTCTTCCAATGCTAATGTGATATACGAAAGTAATTCTGTTTCAACAAAGAAAACAATAGTCTTATTAAAACTCAACCAAGAATAAACCCAATAAATTCTTCCAATGCAGTTAAAAGTCTCTTTCCGTATGTAAGTTCTATAAATACATATGACATGACGTGGCATATAATACAAAATATGACATCTACACTTAAAACACTACTCTTATTATACTGATTTATCAATGATTTAACATCTACAAATATAATACACTATGTCAATACCACTAACTTATTTGTGTTTGAAATATAAATATATAGGTAATTTCTTTATAACTGTGGAAACTTATCGTGGAAAATGGTCCAATTAAATAAAATTATGACCTAGAAGTGTCAATATATTTTTACAAATTTTGGAAGGTTTGAGGTAAGATACATTTCTATTGAAAGGTAAATTTCAAAACAAAACCCTTTCTGTAATGTACCTAGTAACCTTTTTACCTTGTTGAGGATACAAGACATTGCTTGAAACCACAAACTTCCAGTGTATTCTTTCTCTTAAACCATATTATAACATACCCATCCCTCTTATTAGGATCAGATCAACATTCTATGGCTTTACCAATTTCCTCACTTACCTGATATTTATTAATTAATGCATGTAAATATGACAAGACAACTTATCGAATCACAATTAAATCATTGAATGGATAATTATTTCAATATTACAATTGAAATCTTAAATATGCAAACAAAATTGAACAAAAGGTAAATAAATTCATCTTATACATAGACAACATTAATTCAACATAATCATAAATTAATCATAACACTTATCTTTCTAGGAATTAACCTCCATCTAGTTGAAAATGGAGGATATTCCACTAAACCATTGGCTCTTTATTGTGATTAATCTTTCTCCAACAAGGCCACCCCCAAGCTAAGGCTATGAATCCGCAAAGTTTAAAATAACATATCGATGGATCTATCTCTCTTCACACAACCCATTTCCCATAATTTAACCATTTATAAAGTCCTACAACTATCCCAATAAACCAACACTCTTTCCCAATCATCCTATACAACCAAATGAAAGTGATCCCATTATATACCACATAGTCCCTCAATCTATTACACTTCCCTCCAAGGATCCATCATAGACCGGTCATGAAATCTCATTTCTAGGGACCCTAGGGCTTCTAAGTTGTAACTAATTTTAAAGTAGTAACACAATTTCCATACACAATTATAATTCCATATAGTTTAATGATATCCATTCCCATAATTCTATTACAACATTCATACAATAGCTTGATCTCTAAACAAAACCTCCTCAAATAATAGAAATAAATCGACCTTTGCATGCCAAAAATTGTGGAATATATTTTCAATCCAATTATAAACCATATTTCTTCATGGGATGTACACTTTTCTCTTTTTTCCAGTAATTCCATGGTCAAAAGACTTAGGAAAACATAAAGAAAATGAGTTAGGATTATGAATAAAATATTATTGTCTTTCTTTGGCCCCTTGATCTGCCTAAGCCGTCTTTCGTTCTCCTCTTGTGCTATCATAGTCTCCCATTATTTCATCCTTCTCCATCTTTAGCCTATGATGTATTCTATTTATTATCACTGTACAATTTTTACATATTACATATTTCTTCTCTCATCCATTCATCATGTACAAATATACATTACTATTATAGGAATTAAAACTAGGAGTGTTACACTTCTCCAAAGAAGTCTAAGAAAGACAGTGTTGTGTAGTATTCTAATAAATTTGTACTACTCCAAAACATCATATTTTTTAGGCTTCTTCTTAGGCACCCATTTTCTTTCAATTTCCTTCCCTTCTTTAGACAACTTCTACAAATTCCATTTTTGTTTATATTCCATGACATTCATTCTAACTCTATGTCTCACTTCCAATGATAAGTTACATCTTTACTAAGATAATATTTGACATTTCTTCACTCATCATCCATTGAGAAAGAAAAAAAAAAAATGAGACAACTCATAGCCATGCATATCAAGCCTCTTTTATTCACAACAACTCATACAGAATACAAGACAAAGCTATTTATATGGATGAAATATGGAATAGTACAAATTAAATTTTCCCTCCTCCTTTTCAAATTTCCACATTTGACCCAATGAAAAGTATTCATCATGATATTCATCTCTATATTCAAAGTTATGATCATATGAAATCACACATGATGCAGCTATGTTTATTTCAAAACAAATTGTTGATGTTAATCTCCATGATATTTTTCATTCTTAAAGATACCATCACAATAGATATTGTAATGTTGGAATCATGAAATCCATACCTTATAGCCTTTATCTCCTTATGAATAAAAAATATCGATGTAATTGACCTATTTATTGTCATTATTCTTCATATTCACATAAAGCACATGCATATATGCTTCGCACCCAAAAAACCAAGTGTAACAAAGAGATTATTTCCACTACAAGCTTCCTCTAGTTCCTTCTAGCCTAAAACCAAACTTTGTGACTTGTATGATATTAGGTAAAGATATGGTTGTTTCAACCACTTATTCCCCTAAAACCTTTCTTAAGTCAACATCTTCTCTCATTTATATTTCTTTCTAAAATGGGATGTGAATAAGCCTCTTATCAAGGGAATTTTTCTAAAGTCTATGAAGTCTATGTCTAGTATTCTTCTTCCTTGAAATTCATTGGGCTTGGTAAAATTCCTCAAACTCTTTATTCTTCTTCCTTGAATTTCATTGATCTTGGTAAAATTTCTCAAACTCTTTGGAGAAACTCTTTGCAGAAACTCTTTCCACCATTGATAATGTTCAAATCCTTCAATTTTTTTCCCATTATTCCTTTCAATCAAGAAGATAAAGATGTTAAAAGTTTGAAGACTATATTTTTTCTTACTCTTGAGGTAAAACCATGACTTCCTTCAAAAATCATCAAGAAAAACAAATAGATGTGACATCCATATTGATGCAGGAGAATCCTTCCACATTAGCAGATGCGCCAGCGAGCCAACACATAGGAACGCATTGGAGAAAGGGGAAGGCATCGACCCTCCCATTTTTAAATTTGAAATGTAATCCTATACAGACTTATATTGTAAAACTAAGTAAATCCAATCCATACCTTTGTACAGGAGGTGAATAGGGTCGCCTTAATGGTTGACTGAAAGAAGGTCTAGATCTTAGTCAGGTATGGATATTCATTCATTGTAAGAAGTCGTAGGGGTATGGTATCTTAACTGAGACAGTGATGGAAATAAGGCAGTAGAGAGGAGGAACTCGTAGAGCCATCTTTTGTAAGGAGGTATTTGTATCAGATTTCATTATGAGATTTAGGGAGAGGATTCTGAGAGACAAGAGTTAGGTGGAGGATTCTAAGAGAAGATCCTGAGAAGCTCGAAAACTCAGAAATAGGAGGTAGAATAATTCTTTGAGAGAGCTAGAGAGAGATGAGACTTTACTAGAGTCCATCCTGCACATATTGTAATCAGATTTTCATATGAATGAAAAATACAACAATTTTTCCTGCATATGATTGTTTATTTGTTTACGTGTTTCATGAATGTATGTTTTATATGTACGTGATAGGTTTCATCTACATTAGGAAGATAGACTTATCTGTCATCATGAGATTTTTACATTTTTCTAGGTTCTTTAGGCTGTGCAAGGAGTGCACAACATAACATTTGAGGTTTAGTATCCAATGCAAGGAGTGTGCATTTGAACTCTGTTCAGTCAATAAATAACGTTCCAGGAGGGAACACCAGAGAAATCAAAAAAATTAAGAGGGACCTTAAGGTTACTGAATACTTTGGAGGGTAAACTGTGTAGAGGAAACACAGAGAGACATAGTCACTGAGGAAGTGTGCAGGTGCAAGTGTGCACAAAGAGAACTTATTGTTGATTTCAGGGAGAAGAGTACTAGAGGAATATACTCATAGAGTTAATGAACACTCTCTAGGAAACACTCAACAAGGTATGCTTTGAGAGAAAGGTTTCCAGGAGGGAACCAGGATATTCCTTTGAAGGAAGCGAAAGGGTCAAGACCCTTTTGGAGTTCTGAGTCAGTTGAAGCTCAGAAGAGATAGCACAAGGAGTGCCTAGGAGACAGACTTATTCCAAGTCCCAAAGATCAAAAGCGAAGACAAGACCCAAGATAATCAGTTTCACAAGAGGATCAAAGGCCGAAGTCTTTGAACATTCACAAATTTTCCCGAGTTCGGGAGAACGAAGAAGCTCAGGAGGAGGAGTGAAAGAAACTGCCAAATCGGTTATAGGAATAAGTCTGGACCGTTAGATTATCATCTAAGGAAGTGAAGGGAGAGCGTCGAGGAGGAAAAAGATCCCAGCCATAGGATTTGAGAAAATAGGATTGACAGTCATCCTATGAAGGTAAATTGAACGGGCTTTATGTCCATTGAAAGTGCACAGGAGGATGGGATAGTCGAAGTCCCGAAGTCTCAAAGTGAACAAGGACCATCCATTGTCCAGGTTGATAGGTAGCGAAATATCTGAGACTCCGAAGCAAAAGTACTTCGAAATTTTTTGGACAAGCAGGGAGCGAAATCGTCAAAGCCCGAAGAGCCAAAGAAGATAAAGGTTGTCAGATAAAGGGGGAGACACATGTCAAGAAATCATGTATATCAGTTGAAATCACTTCGGAAGGAACGAGTGCATTGGATTTTGAAAATCCTGAAGCCCGAAGAGAAGAAGAGAATATGGACCATCAAATCCATAGGGATGCGTGGCGATAGATCGTGAACTTTGGGTGAAATCACTCCGAAAGAAAGAGAAGGAGGATAATTTGAAATCGTTGAAGCCTGAATAGCCAAAGCAGTTGGGGACCGTCAATCTGTGGGAGGCACATGTCGTTAGATCGTGGACTCTAGATGAAAGAAGTCTGGAATAAAGTGAAAGTTGAGAGTTGAAAGAGCCATCACCCTATATTGAATATCAATGATCACGCTTGATTGCAAGGCTAGAAAGTGCTTGGACTCTAAAATTCTTAGAGTGGGATGCAATTTAAACCACGGTATCACCAAAGGGATACATGGTGCTTTGTAGTGAATTACGGGGAGAAAATAGGTTTGGTATCAAACCACTCTTGGTCGCGCCTGCAATTACATACTTACATGAGTTCATAGACCAAGGCCATATGCAGGAAGGGGCTAATGAAGAAGGAACTAGTGCATGAAACTCGACATTTTAGATGCGTGCAGGAAGAGGTCGCAAGTATCACAGGACCTGCACCAAAAGCCGAAAAGGGACTCGTGTAAAGTTATTTGGGGTCTAACAGAGGCACGAAGAGTCGATATGACTCAACATATTGAAATATCCTAGACTGAGAGATCGCACGACCCCCAGGAGGGGAGGGGTGTTGCATTAGGTGGTATCAGAGCTTGATTTCATATGTAGATTTCAGGTGAAGGAGATGAAGGAGATAGTCTGACTACATCAAGTAGTATCAGAGGGTTAATTTTGTCTGTGGATAGTAGGTAAAGGAGAAGACAGAGTATTGATGCTCTGTGCGAAGGATTGTTACAAGTGTGCAACAAAAAATTGAACAACCAGGTGAGTTGTAGGAGAAGTTGGAGATGCTCTTGAATGCAAAGTAATCCACAAACTTTCCAAGAGGGCAAGAAGAGGGTGAAAATTTCTATTGAAGGCCATGGATGTGGTCGGAGAGAAGGCCACAAACATAAAAACAAACTAGATATGGATCTGGAGCTCATAGAGATAAGATAAAGAATGGAGCATCTAACATTGAAGATGCAACAGGAGACAAAGGTACACTAGAGGTACAAATGGCCTCTGAACAAGAAGGAAAAATGGCATGTTCCAAATTTGTTAGCCAAAAAACAACAACAAGTATTAAGGAGGTGGATGAGGCATGTTGAAAACCTCAGTGACAAAGAAGAGGAGATGGTTTAAATCTGTGAATCAGAAGTTGGAAGAACCCTCGGTGACAAGGAAGAGAGATCATAACAGGAGCTCATAAACTGGCAGGTGGGCAGAGATGGAATTTCAAGTTGCCAGGTGGAAAATGGAGAGAGATCAGTTGAAGATTTCATATACTGCCAGAGGGGCAGTGCTGAAAGTTCACATTTCCAGGTTGACCATCAAATGAGATCAAGTGATCTCATTAACTGCCAGGAGAGCAGAGGAGAAATCCTATATTTCTAGGGGGGAAATGGAATTAGAATGAGACTGTCTCAAAGTCTCAGGATCTCATAAGTGAGTTCATATTAGCAAGGAGTGATGATAGATCAAGATTCATGTGGATTTGTAGACCATGTGAATGAATATGATGAGAATTTAATACTTCCACCATCAAAGAGGAAGATGAGAGGTGAATTCTGATCATTGGGGGAATCAAAAAATTCATGAAAAGTAGTCGAGCAAAGGCTAGAATAAATGTTGTAGGTGCAAGAAAAAAAGGATATCCATCAGAGACTGTCAAAGAGGAGGAGGAGAAGGAGTAGAAACTGATGATTTCCCCGGTAGAAGGAAAAGATCATTCAACTGAATTGCTCAAAATTTTCATCGAGGAAGCTGAATAGGATATGACTGCAGCACTGGAGCTTGCAGCAGAAGAGGAAGAAGACATCATGGATTTTTATGAGTTGTATGAATAATTGGAATCCCTAGAAAGAAGGGTGATAGTGCAAAGCCTGCACATCCAACATATCAGGTTGGAGACAGATGGAGGAGCATACCATCCTAGGGAACAGCTGGAAGAAGTTGGAGTTGAAACAACACAAGAGGAGTTGACTGAAGCTAACTTGTCATAGGAGAAAGTTGAGCAACAAATCAGTTATGAGACTACAAAACTGGATCCTGTAGCAGGGTGGCAAGATAATTCCATAGAATAAGAGAATAACATGGGGAATCAGGATGATCTTCCATTTGATATGTATGCAGAGGAAGAATTGCAATCGAGAAGACTACATAAGGAGAACCAGCCAACAAAGCAGTTGGATAAGGTGATAGAGGAGATAAGGAGGCTGATGTTGAGGTTAGCACAAGAAGTTGTCAGCAGAAGGAATCTGAACAGAGGATAGATTGCCATAACAATAGGGAAGAAGAAGCAGCAACATAACAGAGGAGAAGGAGGACAGATCCAATGAGAATTTTGGGATCCAGGAGGATTTCAACAGAGCTGGAGAGATCATGACTAGGAGCTCATGAATTTTTTGCAGCACTGGAGTATGATGCAGGAACTTCCTTCCACATCAACAGATGCACCATCGAGCCAACACATAGGTGCACATTGGAGAAAGGTAGAGACACCGAACCTCCCATTTTTTTAATTTGAAATGTAATCTTATACGGATTTATGTTGTAAGGATGAGTAAATCCAAGCCATACGTTTGTACATGTAGTGCATATGGTCGCCTTAATGGTTGAGTAAAATAAGTTCTAGATCTTAGACAGGTATGGATATTCATTCATTGTAAGAAGTCGTAGGGGTATGGTATCTTAACTGAGACAGTGATGGCACTAAGGCGGTAGAGAGAACAAACCCATAGAGCCCTCTTTTGTAATGAGATCTGTGTATCAAATATCATTATGAGAGTTAGGGAGAGAATTCCGAAAGGATTCTGAGAGATGAGAGTTAGGAGGAGGATTCTAAGAGAAGAGCGTGAGAAGCTCGGAAGCTCGGAAATAGGAGCTAGAATAGTTATTTGAGAGAGATAGAGAGTTTTGAGACTCTACTGGAGTCCATCCTACACATATTGTAATTAGATTTTCATATTAATGAAAAATATAGCAGTTTTTCCTGCATATGATTGTTTATGTGTTTACGTGTTTCATGAATGTATGTTGTAGATGTATGTGATAGGTTTCATATACACTAGGAAGATAGAATTATCTATCTTCGGTGAGGTTGTTACATTGTTATGGTTTCTTTAGGCTGTGCAAGGAGTGCACAACAAAACATTTGAGGTTTTGTAACCAGCGCAAGGAGTGCACATTTGAACTTTGTTGAGTCAGGAAAGAATGTGCCAGGTGGGCACACCGGAGAATTCAGAAAAATCAAGACAAACCTTAAGGTTACTGAATGCCTTGGAGGGTAAATTGTGCAGAGGAAACACATAGAGATAGAGTCACTAAGAACTCTGTAGATCTCTGCCAAGTGGACATCGAGAAGGTGTAAGTGTGCACAAAGAGAACTCTTTGTCGAGTTCAGGGAGAAGAGTACCATAGGAATATACTCATAGAGTTAATGAACACTCTATAATAAATTCTCAACAAGGTATGATTTGAGCGAAAGGTTTCCAAGAGGGAACCAGGAAATTATTTTGAAGGAAGCGGAATGGCCGAGACACATTTGGAAGAGATAGCGCAAGGAGTGCATAGGAGACAGAACTATTCCAAGTCCCAAAGCTCAGAAGAGATGGCACTTTCATAAGCAAATATGAGACCCAAGATAATAGGTTTCATAGGAGGAGAAAAGGTAGAAGACATTGAACATTCACAAATTTTCCCGAGTTCGGGAGAACGAAGAAGCCTAGGAGGAGGAGCAACAACAACCGCCAGATCGACTGCAAGAATAAGTATGGACCGTTATATCAGTGTCCATGGAAGTGAAGGGAGAGAGTCAAGGAGGAAATAGATCCCAGCCGTAGGATATGAGCGCACAGGATTGACAGTCGTCCGATCAAGGTAAATTGAATGGGATTTAAGTCCTTTGAAAGTGCACAAGAGGATGAGATAACCGAAGTCCCGAAGTGAACAGGGACCGTCCATTGTCCAGGATGACAGGTGGCGAAAGATATAAGACTCCAGAGCAGAAGTACTTTGGAAGTTCTTGGACAAGTAGGGAGTGAAATCGTCAAAGCCCGAAGAGTCGAAGTGGATAAAGGTCGTCAAATCAAGGGGGAGACACATGTCAAGAAATCATGTATTTTGGTTAAAATCACTCTGGAAGGAATGAGTGTGTAGGATTTTGAAACTCCTGAAGTTCGAAGAGTAGAAGAGAATATGGGTTGTCAGATAGAGACGGACGTGTGGCGATAGATCGTGAACTCTGGGTGAAAGCACTCCGGAAGAAAGCAAAGAGGAGAATTTGAAATCGCCAAAGCCTGAATAGCTGAAGCAATTGGGGGTCTTCAATCTATAAGAGCAATGTGTCATTGTATCGTGGAATCTAGATGAAAGTAGTCTAAGAGAAAGTGAAAGTTGAGAGTTGAAATCTCTGAAGCCTAGATTTTCGAAGCAAATCACGATCGTTGATTTGAAAGGGACACGTGTCGATAGATCGTAAGGATTTGAGAATGTGTGATCCGAAGGGAAGGAAGGAAAGGAGGTAGATATAAGTCGTCCATTTTCTATGGACATGTGTTAGTAGATATTTCACTTCAGGAGATTTCCATTTCATAGCAAGCACGAGTTGAGAGTTGAAACTCCCGAATCCCAAAAGGCGAAATCAATCGTAGCGGTCGATTGAGAGGAGTACATGCATCAATAGATCGAGGAGATATGGGAGTGTGCAAGGAAGGCATACAGAGGAGTTACATTATATTCGTTTATCAAGAGGCATCACCCGATATTGAAAATCAATGGTCACGCTTTATTGCGGGGCCAGAAAGTGCTTGGACTCTAAAATTCTTAGAGAAAGATGCAATTTAAACCATGGTATCACCAAAGGGATACGTGGCACTTTGTAGTGAATTGTGGGGAGAAAAGCGGGTTGGTATCAAACCACTCTTGGCTGCACCCGCAATCACACACTTATGTGAGGTCATAGCCCAAGGGCATATGCAGGAAGGGGCTAATGAAGAAGGAATTAGTGCCTGAAACTCGACATTTCAGAAGCGCGTAGGAAGAGGTCGTAGGTATCATAGGACCTACACCAAAATCCAAAAGGGGATCTGTGTAAATTTATTTGGGTTCTAACATAGGCTTGAAGAGTCAATCTGACTCAGCATATTGAAATATCCTAGACAGGGAGGTCACAGAACACCCAGGAGCGGAGGGGGGTTGCATCACATATACCCACAAATATCTAAATAAACCAATTTCGTCATCTCTCGGTATTTTTATTAAACACTCTTATGTCTTTTCTAACCACGGAATATTTATAAAATTCAAAACACTAAACTAAATTTCCAATACCACATATAATATTATTCATATAAAACTCTTCTCGACACTTTTCACTAATTTTCTCTATTAAAAAATGTTGAAACCTCATACTTAATGTTTGCGATGATTCCAATGATTTGTTCTTTTTTCTAATACTACATTACCAGTAAACACGACTTTCAATCACATCATATAAAATACTCCAAACCACACACCTTTTTCCAAGACCATGGCCCATCAGTCACATCATATACAATGCTCTAAGCGACACTCCCTTGGCCAATAGCATGGCCCATCAAACCAAGATACAACCTCCTTTTGTAAATATTCTACTAACACTTGCATCAGCCATTTGAATGAATAACAAAAAGTTGCATCCCAATAGTAGCACATGTTGCACATTAGAAATGTGCTTTACCATTCAATCTCTTTATTTGATCTTTACAGCTTCATTTTCAAAAATTTCATAGCTGAAATCATCTTCCAGAATAATATGACATTCATGCAATTCTTCATACTTGACTAAATACTTTGTATGAATATTTCTCTAGAAGGAATCTCCTGAATCAATCAACCGTCACTCATGTTCGGAATTTGGTGACAAACATGTAAAAGAGAGACATGAAGGAGGAAAGATAAAATTTAGAATAGCTACAAGTGTATGAACTCAACACAAACACACAAAAATAGAATACAAGACAGAACTCAAAATCTGCGGCTCTAAAACTTGATTGATTCATTTCTTCTATATAGATAGTTAAATACACAAAACTTACTAATAATAGGAATCACAAAACATAGCTAATGCATAACTAACTGAAACTCTTCTAGAGTCTAAAATTAAAAATTTCCTAAAATAACTATGGGATTAATTATATTCTAAAAATCCCACTTAATTACTATTGTTACATTATTTATTGTTTACAACACCTAAATTATATCTATAAAACTCAAACACATCTTTTCCCAATGGTTTTGTAAATATGTCAGCCAATTAGTCTTTTGATCTACAAGATTCGAAGTAGATTTCTTCATTGTTTACAATCTCTCTAATAAAATCATATCCAGTATCAATATACTTTATTTTCTTAAGGAAAGCATGGTTCTTTGACAGATATATGGCTGAGCTATTGCCACAATACACTTGAGTTGGTCCTTCTTTTCCTTCTAGAAGATCACCCAATACTCTACCTAACCAAATTGCTTGACAAGTTGCTTCTGTGGTTGCTACATACTCATCTTTGGCTAATAAAATAGTCACAATGGTTCCTTCTTGGATTCCCATGAAATCACACATGAACCAAGATGGAATACATATCCTGGTGTACTCTTCTTGTCATCAATAATACCTGCAAAATGACTGTCAGTATATCCAATTAAAAAATCATTACTAGTGTTGGAATATAATATGTCATATCTTGTTTCTCCAACGATATCTCATAATTGTTTTTCCAACTTCCCAATGTGAATCGTTTGGAGACTCCATGAACCTAGAAATCAAATTGACAACATACATAATGTTTGGCCTAGTGGAAGTGAGGGAAATAAGACTACCAACCAATATCTTGAATAGATTTGGATCTACATTGGATCCCATGTCCTCTTTGATAAGCTCTCTCCCTATTCCAATTGGATTTTTTGTTGGCTTACAATTCATAATCATGAACCTCTTCAACACATCCATGGCATACCTTGCTTAAAATTCAAAAAATATTGACTCTGATTGAAGAACTTCAATACCAAGGAAATATTTCATTATCCCCAAATCAATCATTTTAAATTCATGTTTCATGGCTGATTTAAACTTGTCCATTGACATATTTCCTAAGAAGATCATATCATCAACATATAAACAAACAACCAATATTTTACCTTGCTTATTCACCTTTGTTTACAAGTGCGTGCAATGTTTCTTCTATTGAAACCTGTACTGATCAAGTGTGAATCAATCCTTCTATACAAAGCTCTCAGAGATTTCTTACAGATATATAGATATTTCTTCAATCTATAGACTTTATCTTCGTGTCCTTTAATCATGTATCCTAGTGGTTTCTCCACATACACTTCTTCTAAAATGCCATTCAAGAATGTTGACTTCGCATCCATTTAATAAACATTCCACATGTTTTCTCCTACCATGGCTACGACAAGTTTAAGTGTATATATCCTTGCAATTGGTACAATGCTCTCACTGTAATCTACTAGAGGTTGTTGTGAAAAAAAAAATCTACCAATATGGCCATGTTATTTTCAACTTCTCCTTTTTCATTCAACTCTGTTTTGTAAACCCATTTTACACCAATGCAATCTTTTTCTTCTTGAAATTCTACTAGATCACATGTATCATTATTCTCTATGGAATAAATTTCTTCATCCATTGCTTGGACCAAATTTTCTTCTTTAATTTCTTCTTCAAAACATGTGGGTTGACACACAAACAATGCAAAATTCAAAAGCAAATCTAGATCTTCGTATATTTCTCTTAAACTTATAGTTTCTCTATACATTATGTAGGAAGATATAGAATCAGATACATTGCTTGACCAAGAAGTATGAGTAGACTGGGATGCTAGGCTAGATGATACACTTTGAATTTTTTTTATTGGATTCCTTGTTGGCATATCTCTGATTGGTGATTGAGTTTGGCAACCTTGTTGTCCACCTTGTGAAATCTTCTCATATGTTGCATCTTATGTTTAAGGTATTATTGCTCCAACATATACAATCTTATCTATGCTTCCATCCCATGCTTCATTTTATTTGAATTCAACATATCTATTGATTATCACCTTCGTTGTCACTATATTATACAATCTATATGCCTTGGATTGATCACTTTATCCGAGAAATATTCATCTTTCACTTTTGTCATCTAACTTCCTCCTCAACTCTTTAGGCACATGAGCATATGCCACACAACCAAATACTATGAAGTGTTCTATGTTGCAACTCATACATGTCCATGCTTCTTGTGGAACTTTATTTTTCACACTTTTAGTAGGAGATCTATTCAAAAAATAAATAGATAAAGCTATTGCTTCTCCCCAAAAACCATTTGACAATTGTTTTTCTTTCAACATGCTTCTAGCCATATTTATAATGGTTTTGATTTTCCTTTCAGCTACACCATTTTTCTTAGGTGTATACCTTGATTTAAATTGTCTTTTGATCCCATGTTGCTTGTAGAAATCATGAAAAACATGTGAATCATATTCACCTCCTCTGTTTGATCTTAACACTTTAATATGATGACCACTTTGCTTCTCCACCAATGCCTTGAATCCTATGAACTTGTCAAAAGTTTCTTATTTATTTTCCAGAAAGTACAACCAAATCTTTCTGTTGTAATCATCTATGAAGGTCAGGATGTTGTGACTTCCTTCTAGTGACTGTGTATGCATTGGACCATATAGATATATATGAACCAGCTCCAATGGTGCATTTTCTCTATCAGACACCCCTCTGGTAAAATTTTCCATGTGCTGCTTTTCCATAATGAATCTCTCACATGAACTATTTGGCTCTTGAATGAGAGGAAAACCTTAAACCATATTCTTCTACTACAATATTGTTATACCACCAAAATGTAGATGACCAAATATGAGATTCCACAACAAAAAATACCCAAATATGATTCCTTTTGGGAAAGTGAGACATCGTTTCTATCATAATTCATGTAAAGAGGATACATTATATTCTTTGTCATCTTCACCCTAGCAATTAACATATTACTAGGAGGTTTATAATATATGAAACAATAATTTCCCTTAAAGATTACATCATATCATTTTTTAGTAAGTTTGCCAACACTAATAATATTATGTTTCAAACATGGGGCATAATACACATCTGGTGATCCGGATTTTATGAGTAGAATGAAATGTCTACAAATTGTTATCAAATGCTTAACATAGAATAACAGAGATACAGTAAAACTGGTTTTCTATTCAATAAGGAAATAAGCTGAAACTATATAATGCAACAGAAAACAAGCTTGCTGGAATGGTGGTGGCTTATCTCTGAGAAGAGATGTGACGGCTGCGCTCATTCGCAAGAAGATGATTACCATGAGGCTCTCAAGGCCTTTTTACAATAAACAGGAGTTTCAAAAACCCTAAACATCCAAAAACCTAACCCTAGGAGATGAAGTGCCAAAATTCATGTGGGCCCCATTTGGGTAAGTCAATACATCAACTTCCCGGGGTTGTAAATTTTGCATACAATCTTCATTTTAGGCGTATGATATCCCATTGGAAAGATCTATCCAAGGACTACAATAGCTGCTCAAAATTTCATGATGAAATTTTGTGATGGTACTCTATTTCAAGTGTAAATTCCAAGTTTAATGTGCTCACAAGAGGAAATTCAAGAGTCGATGCTGGACATACCCCAAAAAACGTCGTTTAGGGCCTCAAAACAGCTCCGGAAATTTAGGACCCGAAAAACTACTAAAAATAGTAAATTATCAAAATTGCTAGAAAGTTATTTTGAGCCAGCTAGGAAAGGTGGGTGGTCACTGATATCCACCTGGATCAATCCTCCATCCTTAGGAAGCAATGGTATCCATTGCGTTGAGTTCCCCCATCAAATGAGGAAATTTCTGCTGAATTTGGCCTCGGGTGAGCCACTTGCGTTGGTGAAGGAGCTTCCCTACTTTAACGACTCGATAAAGCTGGATCCTTTGTTGTCGAGTGCCCTTGATCTATGTGTCCACAATCTAGTCACTGGATGCCTATTGTATGCAGTCGGGGTTGAGCTCTGTAGGTGTCAGTTGTTCTGCTATGTATGAGGTGTGCAATAATGGTGGGAAATAAGGTTGATGGAGGTCCATGTTAAACACTGGGTGAAAGCCAAGGAAAGGAGGAATGTTGAGCGCAAAAGAATTATCCCCCATAGCCTTGGTGATGGTGTACAACCTATATCAGAGTGGGAAAAGCTTTCGATGGGGTCCTGTAAGGCGTTCTTTCTGCAAGTGCAACCAAACTTTTTCACCCACTTGAAACTTATGTGGAACCCGATGTTGATCATGGCACTTCTTGTACTTGTCATTAGACTTCTGTAGGATATCCTGAACCTTTTGGGGGATGTTCTAGATCCTCTCAATGAATCTGGGGGCTTAGTCAGCCTCAGTTGGAGTAGGATAGGAGTCTGTCAAGGTGACCACAAGGGGAAGTGAAACCTCTATGGGACCCAATGGTTGGAATCCCAAACCCACCTGAAAGGGGTTGTGGTTGGTTGAGCTATGCAGGGCTTGGTTATAGCTATGTTGGACAAAGGGAAGACTCTCATCCCATGTGTGAGGGTGCTTGGAATTATACATGGGCAGGATATGCATGATCATTCGATTTACGACCTCGGTTTGGACATCTGTTTGGGGGTGGAAGGTCATGGATTTGGTGAGCTTGGTGTCCAACAATGACCATAGGCTCGACCAGAATGTGCTGAGAAATCAACTGTCCTAATCTGAGACAATGGTTTGTGGGATTCCAAAATGTACCCAGACTTGTTCAAAGAAGAGCTTGGCAGTGGCTTCTGTTGTGATTCTCTTCTTGCAAACAACCAGAATCGCCATCTTAGAAAAGTGATCGACAACCACAAAAACAAAGTCATTTCCCCGCTTGGTGGACAGGAGGCCTGACATGTAGTCCATTGAGATGGATTCCCATGGTCTGTCAGGAGTAGGAAGAGGGGTGTACATGCCCTATTTCTTAGTGGTTGGTTTTGCAATAGCGCAAGTACTGCAAGACCTGATATACTTATTGACCTCCTATCGATGTTTTGGCCAGTAGAAATGTTTTTGTAGCATTGTCCTTGTCTTTTCAATGCCGAAGTGTCCTTCCACCCGGCTGTAGTGGGCTTCCCAGATCATCTTTGCTCGCTCACTTGAGGGAACACATATATGGCTTAAACAACACAACAACCCATCCTGAAGATGGAAATTATCGGCAATTGCCTTTGCACCCAACATTTGGTAGGTGGTGGTGAAGTCCGAGTCTGTCTCATAGCGTTGGGGCCATCCATAGGTCTCATGGAGATAGGAGTCTAGCACTGTGATGAGTGCCACGACTGGTGGTCTACTGAGGCAATCAATGACACGATTGGTGCTTCCTGTTTTATACTTGATGTTGAGGTGGAAATGTTGCAAGTATGTGGACCACTTTTGATGGTGGTCATTCTGCAATTTTCCTTGTGTCTGCATGAACCGTAGTGGCTTATGATCAGTGTGGATGACTGTCTCCCTCCCAAGAATGTAATGTCTCCAATGGCGGCAGGCTTCCACAATGGAGTACATTTCTTTGTCGTAAGTAGGGTACTTACAGACAACATCTGATAGTGTCACACTATAATAGGCCACGGGGTGGTCATGCTGCATGAGAATGACACCCACAGCATAGTATGAAGCATCAGTCTCAATCTTAAAGGGTTGTTGCAGGTATGGTAGTGAAAGTACTGGGGCTGAGCACAAGCGTTGCTTCAAATCATCGAATGCTTGTTGTTGGGCCTAGCCCCATGCAAATTTTTCCTTACCACCACCCCTGGTTATTTGGCTGAGGGCCCATGCAAGATGGGAGAATCCCAACACAAACCTGTGGTAGAAATTGTCAGGGCCCAAGAAGCTCGGAAGCTCCGTGAGTGTGGTTCGGGTTGGCCAGTCACGGATAACTTGGATCTTGGCTAGATCCACATGTATGCCATGTTGATCAATGATGTAGCCTATGTAATGGACCCTGTCCATGCTGAGGGATCCTTTTTTCAAGTTGGCATATAGCTTTTGTTGTTGCAGGGTGTGCACAACCTGCTGAATATGCTGCAAGTGTTCGGCCCAAGTCTTGTTGTAAATGAGAATGTCATCAAGATACATCACTACAAAAGTATTGTTGAATGGTCACAGGATATCATCCATCATCCTCATGAAAGTGGCTGGAGCGTTTGTTAAACCAAAGGGCATGACCAACCATTCAAAAAGGCCTTCCTTTGACTTGAAGGCGGTCATCCATACATCTGTTTGTTCTATCGGGACCTGGTGGTAGCCAGAATTTAGATCAATCTTATTGAAGTACTTGCCCCCCATGAGTTGATCAAGGAGGTCGTCAGTTCGGGGAATCGGGTACCGGTTTCTTACTGTGATTGTATTCAAAGCCCGATAATCAATGCAAAGTCACTAGGTTCCATCTTTCTTCTGTACCAGCACGATTGGGCTCCTGCAAGGTGATGAGATAGGACGGATGTACCTCTTCTAGAGAAATTCTTGGATCTGTCGCTTGATCTCCTCATTCTCTGACACAGAGCAACGATAGACTGGCCCATTGGGCAGCGGTGCGTCGGGGGTCAGATCGATGGGGTGCTTGACCTGGTAGTCCAGAGGTACCCTGATAGGAAAGGAGAATATATATGATTATTCTTCCACGACCTTATCTACTTGCTTCTGCTGTGTGGAGAGGTCGGCCATAGAGACCCTGGATGTGGTTGTGATTTTTCTCTCATTCTGAGAGTGGATCATGAAGAAGACAAACTTCCCCATCTGAGAGATGACCTTCTTGCATTGCTTAGCAAAGATCAAGGAAATAGCACAAGGTGGGACAACCTCGAGTATCCTGTACAATTTCATGTTCAAAGTAATAATAACAATACGAGGCCTAGACTCATATACAACATGATGTTTCCATAAATAAGGTTGGCCAAAAAGAACATCACAAACTTCGAGAGGAGAAACATCACAAAATACCTCATCTTTGAAGGGCTTGATGTCGTATGACCGTCGACACACTTGGCTGACACAGATATCGCTTCCTTGGCGGAGCCATCCAATGGTGTAGGGTTGTGGGTGCAGTGTTGTCGGTAGGGTCAGCCGCTTGATGACTTCTGTTGAGATCAGGTTCTTCTGGCTACCACTATCAACAATGAAGTGTAGTGGGGTGCCTTTTACCCACATATAGGAATGGAAGAGGTGCTCTCCTTATTCTAGCTCGTCTGGTTCACCATGCTGGAGCTTGGTGGTAGCAACAATGGCATTGGGTTTTGCATCAATGATCCATCTTCCCATTTCTAGTTCTGACTCAAAGTCAAAATCCGCATCTGATTCAGAGGCTTTAACTTCATCCACCAGCGTCTACTTTGAGCGACAGTCAACATTGTTATGCCAAGGGATGTTATGGAAGTCGCACCACTTCTCGGTATCTTTCTTTGTCTTTCTGGTGTCCTTATTTGCTTGCGGCTTGGACTGGTTGTCCTGATACTGTGAATCTTTTCTCTATCCTTTGTTCTATGGGTTGGGGCTGCCCTTTCTTGGCTTTTATTGTGAGGGTTTCCCCAACCCAAATTGTCACGTTTTTTGTTTGAGCTTATACTCGATTTTGACAGCATATCGGTAGGCCGTGCCCAAGGATGAGATGTTCAGAAATTCCATTTCGGTCTAGATGTATCTATGCAGAGCACCATGATACTTGAGCACCATATGTCTCTCTGAATATTTGATACCTAACTTGGTGCGCAAGGTATGGAAGATATTTGTGAAATCTGACACTACTTGGTCTCTTTCTTGCCGTAGTGTGGTCCATTTGGTATACAAGTCGTCATAACTTCCGACAGGGTAGTGTTGTTCCTTAATAGCATCCTTGAAGGATTCCCAAGTGGTCATGACTGTAAATAACGAAGGTTCCTTTGTTTCCTTTTGCTCACAGAAAGTTTCCCACCAATATTTGACATGGGGAATAGCTTTGAGGAGTCAAAAAGTAATCTTTTCTCTATTTGAAAAGTTATGGACATAGAAATACCCTTCTAGTAGATTCAACCAAGTATTCTTCCATGACCTTATCTACTTGCTTCTGCTATGTGGAGAGGTCGGCCGTAGAGACCCTGTATGTGGTTGTGATTTTTCTCTCATTCTGAGAGCGGATCACAAAGAAGACAAACTTCCCCATCTGAGAGATGATCTTCCTGCATTGCTTAGTAGAGATCAAGGAAATAGCACTAGGTGGGACAACCTCGGGTATCCTGTATAATTTCATGTTCAAAGTAATAATAACTCTATGAGGCCTAGACTCATATACAACATGACGTTTCCATAAATAAGGTTGACCCAAAAG
>SNQJ01S0010060.1:24302-44921 GCA_010110895.2 Picea sitchensis | reverse complement strand
CTTTGCTTGTGTCTTGGACTAGTTTTCCTGATACTGTGCATATTTTCTTTATCCTTTGTTCTATGAGTTGGGGCTGCCCTTTCTTGGCTTTTATTGTGAGGGTTTCCCCGACCCAAATTATCGCATCTTTTGTTTGAGCTTCTACTCGATTTTGATAGCATATCGGTAGGCTATGCCCAAGGGTGAGATGTCCAGAAATTCCATTTCGGTCTGGATGAATCTATGCAAAGCACTGCGATATTTGAGCACCATATGTCTCTCTGAATCTTTGATACCCAACTTGGTGCGCAAGGTATGGAAGATATTTATGAAATCTCGCACTACTTGGTCTCTTTCTTGCCACAATGTGGTCCATTTGGTATACACGTCATCATAACTTCCGACAGGGTAGTATTGTTCCTTAATAGCATCCTTGAAGGATTCCCAGGTGGTCATGATTGTAAATAATGAAGGTTCCTCTGTTTCCTTTTTCTCACAGAACGTTTCCCACCAATATTTGACATGGGGAATAACTTTGAGGAGTGTAAAAGTAATCTTTTCTCTATTTGAAAAGTTATGGACAGATAAATACCCTTCTAGTAGATTCAACCACTTGTCTACATCATCTGCGTCTATCTGACCTTCAAATATAGAAATATCGAAGTTTATTTGTACATTGAAGGGGGTGGTGCCTCTTCTCGAAGAAGATGCGTCGCATGTTGGTAGTCGTCGAAGGATTTGCACAAAATTATCCATCATCTCATTCCTCTGTTGTGTGAGGGCTTCCTCAATCAACAGTTTGAAAGGATCTCCTATCCCATCATCTTTCTTTTCTCCTTCCATGAGAGGTCGCTTGGGTGTGCAAGAGATTTTTTCCTCAAGAGAAACAAGCTCGAGACCCAAATCTTTGTACTTCGACCTCGTTGGGGACATGCATTAAGACGACAAGGAGCAGACCACTCTGATACCACTAATCTGGATTTTATGAGAAGAACGAAATGACTACAGATTATTACCAAATGCTTAACACAGAATAACAAAGATACAGTAAAATTGGTTTTCTATTCAACAAGGAAATAAGCTGAAACTGTAAAATGCAACGGAAAACAAGCTTGCTGGAATGGTGGAGGCTTATCTCTGAGAAGAGATGTGACGGTTGCGCTCATTCGCAAGAAGACGATTACCACGAGGCTCTCAAGGTCTTTTACAATAAACAGGAGTTTCAAAAACCCTAAACATCCCAAAACCTAACTCTAGGAGATGAAGCGCCAAAAGTCACATGGGCCCCGTTTGGGTAAGTCAGTACATCAACTTCCCGAGGTCGTAACTTTTTCATACGATCTTCGTTTTAGGCATATGATAGCCCATTGGAAATATATATCCAAGGAATACATCATTTCAACTGTAAATTCCAATTTGAATGCACTCACAAGAGGAAAACCAAGATTTGATGCTGGACATACCCCAAAAAACGTCGTTTAGGGCCTCAAAATGGCTCCGGAAGTTTAGGACCTGAAAAACTGCTAAAAATAGTAAATTATCAAAATTGTTAGAAAGTTGTTTTGAGCCAGCTGGGAAAGGTGGGTGGCCATCGATATCCACCTGGATCATTTGGTATGTGTCTTTTCTAACTTTGTTTGGTCTGAATGTTGACCATTCCTTTTCGCATGACTTTTATAATATTGTTTGACCCCAAATTGACTTCAATCCTTACTTAGTCATCCAAATCTACAATTAAGCTTTTGTATCATGTCATATGATTGCTACAAACACTATCTAATGTCCAAATATTATTAGAAGTTTCTTGAGTATCATTACAAGTAAGGAATAACAAGTCTTGATAGTTCTTAGTGGTGTTATAATAATTTTCATAATGTCTCGTAAGGTCATCCTTCTTCTTCCTACATTGATGTACAAAATGACCTAGCTTGTTACAATAAAAACATTGAACTTTGGATTTTTCATACCTCTGATTTGGATATGAATTTATGTTGCTACTCCCCCTTAAGCTATGATGATTTTGATCTGGTCTCCTTTCTTGTTCTGAACTATCATTTTTATTATTTCTTATGTTTCTCTTGTCCCCGCCTCTTGAATTTGATCCTCCTTTGCCTCTTGAGACCAAAACTTAAAACCTGAATGCATTTTCCAAGGAATCATCATACTTGTTCATCCTGGATTCATGGGATAACAAGGAACCCAACAACTCATCTATTGATAGTTGTGTTAAGTCCTTAGACTCTTCAATGACATTGACCATTGCATAAAAATTATTAGGTAAGGATGTAAGAACCTTCTCTATCACTCTCTGATCAAAAAGTCTTCACTCAATGAATGTGTGACATAGCACTTGCGTTTGTGGAAAATTAAAGAATACCCCTAATATCACTAGATATTGATAAATACCTCAAAACATCCTTTTGATAAACCCCCCTCCCAATACATATTTCTAACAAAATAAACCCCTATGTTCACTAGATACCCCTTTTTATACCCCCCAATACCCCACATACCCCCAATACCTACAATATATTCACTCTATTTTTCGCAGTTTAAAAACCCCCTTTATGAATGAACATCACAAGATATTGGTCAACAAGGTGTCTCGTGTCTCTGATATGGAATCTCTTTACTATTCATCATTAACTGATTTATTATGTTTATGGCTTGGGTCATGTATTGGTCTACTGAATTAGACTCCTTCATCTTAATATTCTCAAAATTCATTCATAATGTCTGCAACTTGACTGTATTTACCTTGGTAATGCCTTGAAAGTTGGTCTCTAAGATTTCCCACGCAGGTTTTTGAGAATATCGCTGCTAAGATCTTGGGAAATATGCTTTCATCCAAGCCATTTTGAATGAGATAGAGAGATTTTACACCAGTCTTCTTGTTATCTTTGAGTTGATCCTTTTGAACATTGGTCAAGAATCACTTGGGTGTGATGCAGACCCCTGAACCCTCAGGCTGAGATCTGCGCAGGATCGTTCTAAATATGTCGTCCTGAGTCTGATTGACTCTTTGATTTCACCACAGGGAAACACACACACACACACACACAATGGTGTTCCTCCAAATGTCCTTATGAGTGTGCCCACGTGATTAAACACAAGGCATCACCCAAGTCTCCTTGACCATAATAAAGTCACGCCCTTCGCTAATTCGGGACTTCGGGTTTTGCGATATCACGATTTTTTTTGTCGAGGTTTTCGGCCCCTTAACCTGCCAAAAACCTGAAATGTTGAAACCCAAAATGTCTGGCTGCGTCCTCCTCCACGCCTGTATCGCGTTTCACGACTTTGGGAATTCTAGAGCAAGGAACCCCGATCCCTTGTCTTCTAAAGTGCTGAAATGTAGAATCTCGATGTGTTCAGCAACGGTTGGCTTCTGAATGGACTTTTCAGTTCATTGGGGTTTTGGACTTCGCAATTTCACAAATATGGACGTGAGGCTTCTCATATTTCCAACCCCCGAACTTCGAAAAAACTCCCCTATGGAATCAACGACCAATAGTCACCCTTCTGATCCAACAACCCACGTGATTTCGGACTTCCGGGTACTGGGAGTTCAAAACTCTCGATCCCAAAACACTATCTCCTCCGCTTTCCGATACACGAAGTGCAGAAATCCCAAAATTCACCCCAACATTCTGTCACGACTCACGACTTCAGGATTTTCACTCCACTATGTCCTGACTCCTTGTCAACAGAACCTCTGAAACACCGAAATCCAAACTTCTGAATTTCCGAAAATTTGGCTCCTTTCCTTCTCATGCGATAATCCAGTTCGTTCTTCGGGAGTTCAAGCAACCAAGGGTTTTGGATAGCACTCCAGACTTACAACCTCCGATTTGCTAAAATGATCTTAACGGCTCCACTATCACGATTAACGGTCCACGTTGAGTCTTAACTCCCAGAGGGTGGATTCATCCGACACTTAACCTCCTTGCAGATTCATTGAATCCCACATTCCTCGTGACTTCACGAGTTCTCCACAGAGAATTCCAAGTGCTCGTTCCTTCCTTGAAGACTTCTTCGAAATGAACAAGTGTTCCTCGTTTGAACTTGGTTTCTGCAAAGCGATTTCGCTCCGTCTCTCTTTGAACACTTCAAAGGCACTAACCCTTCTAAGCTTACACATGTTCATTAAAATGGATAAGAGTACACATGTTCTTTATATAATGATTATTAATTAATATTTATGCTTAATCATGTTAGGAATATTATATTAATAATATATTAAAGTTAATGGTTAGTAGGGTTAGTACACACATGTCTTTTATATAATAATTATTAATTAATATTAATGCTTAATTATATTAGCAATAATGTATTAATAATATATTAAGGTCAATAGTTATTAGGGTTTGGGTTTGGGTTATTAGGGTTAGTGTTATTAGAATTATTAAGTATGATTAATATATTTATTATTAATATACAAGGGGTTTAAATTATTATTGTTATTTAATAATAATAATAATAATAATAATAATATTAATACTACTTTATTAATAATCATTAATACATATCAATACTTTATTAACTTTATTAATAAACTATTATTAATACTTTATTAAGAGTAAAAATTATAGACATTACAAATTATTTTTTTTAAAGTAAAAAAGGTAGGTCCTATTATATTTATATTGCAAAATTATAGTGTTCTATTGAAGTGCCAGTTGTCTTGCCTGTTAAGGAAACCGAGATAGCTGGTCATTCCAAGCTAGCTTCCAAACTCAAAGTGTTAGTCTGCCACCCTGCCCAAAGAAAACCAGGGTGCATGGCAAGCCTTATTATTAGTTTGTTCATTCCTATACTATCGCTACCATTTCTATAAGCTAGAAGAACTGTAGCTCTATTATGCATCAAAAAGAAAAGAGTTTTGAGCAGTGAACAAAAAGGAAAACCTATTAGCCAGTGTCCTCGTGGTCGTCCTTCTCCTTGTCGCGTCTGACTGGGATGGTGTAGACCTGAGCACAGGTGGGGCATTGGCGCCTTGGGGTGGCATTGGAGTAGGTGACGTACAACATATCAAGGCGTTGATTGATGCAGATGGCTCTAAATATCTGGTCGTCCACCATGCTGCGTACATCAAAGATCAAATTCAGGTGCTCCGGGTGAAGAAGTGGTGGCTGGTACTGTGAATTTTGCACGTCGGCCTCCTCCTGGTGCGCTTGCTGCCCACTCTGTGGCCCCATTTCATCAGGAGTCTCATGGATTTTTTCTTCGCTACCTCTCTGCATCTCTTCTTCTATAAAGAAAGGTGTGAATTCCTCATCTGGAGTTCCACTAGGACCGTGTTCAGCTCTTGGACCAGTGGTCATGGCGTCTGCTCCAAAACAAGCAGGGGGATTCCAATTGTCTAGAACCTTGAAAGGGAGGCTCTCTGAGAAATTCTAGAGGGATTCATTCGGAGGAATCTCCTTGACATACGCCATGGGAGGCGTCGTTGTTCCTCTAGACTTTATGGGTCTCCTTCTCTTGGCTAGAGACAATGCTTTCTCAAACTTCTTTTGCCTCTTCCGTCGTGAGTCCGTCGCATACCACCCTGCGCCTTTGCGAGATCGCCCCCTTGCTCGTGGCATGATTAGAACCAGAGCTATTGTCGGAGTTCCCATTGTGAAGTTGTCCCCGTTCAGCGCTGCAACCTTCTGAATCATCCCAAAGCCACCGAGACTGCTGATAAGGGCAAAAATGGTAGCTATGGCCATTAAGGCCGTGGTCTTAATTCTCTGGTCGGCCATTCTCCTCGTGCGAGTGAGAGGCCTCATCAAATGGTGAAATTCTCTTGGGTTTATGCCCATCATAAATGGTGAGGATATGAGGGCGGATGTCCACCATTAATGGCCCCTCCTGGCACTGCTCCACGTACTCTTCCTGCTCCGTGTGGCACCGCATCTATGGGACATTACAAATATTATTAATAAAGTATTATTAATACTTTGTTGTTATTATACATGATACATTAATGCTTATTAAATAATAATAATAATTAACTATACTATTAGTTATTATGAATATACATAATTAGTTATATTATACAAAGGGTGTTATAAGACATCTATTTATTTTAATGATTAGAAAATATGGTTTAATGAGTGTGTGGAGTTTATACTTTTTAGTATAGGGGTTTTAATAAAAGTTTTATATGTGTGTGTCTATGTGGAATTTAATGAAAGTTTTGTATGGGTGGGAGACTTATTTAGAACTAAAAATCACCATCTGTACAGTTAAAGATGTTTTTTTATCAATGTCTTTAGAACAAGTATGATTCTAAGTTTCTTTCTATGTAATACATCACATGAGTTCAAAGTTCCTATCTTTGTGACAAATGAAACACTTTGTTATATTTTCTTCAAAAACATGGAGAAAACTTTATTTCCATAATGTTTAGAACCTGGACCAACTTTTTCATATGACAAACATAACCCAATGTTGTAATATGAAAAGTAAAAGTCAAACTTGCAACATGAGTAACATAGTATTGTTGCAATGTGACCATCATAGCCCTACTGTCGCAATCTGATGAACATAGCACCATCATAGCTTAGTCTTCATTGTCACATTTTGACAAACATAGTAACATAGAAATGTTATGAACCTAGCCTTATTTCCAGAATGTGACAAACATAGCTTCGTTGTCGCAAAGTGACGAAAATTTACTATTGTCGCAATATGATGTGAAACAAATATCCTAACATCATAATGTGAAAAACATTTTGAAATGTCACAATATGACAAACATATGCCTCCTCGTCGCAATGTGACACAAATATCCTAATGTCATAATGTGACGAAACATTTGTAAATTTTGCAATATGACAAACATAACCCATTGTCCCAATGTGACAAACAACCTTAAGTTGCAATGTGACAAACAACCTTAAGTCGCAATGTGACAAACATAGCCCAACATTGCAATGAGATGACCATTCCTTGACATTGCAATGATACAAACATAACCTAGTATCAAAATGTAATAAACCTATTCTAATTCCATAGTTTGATAAGAAAAAACGTTATGTTGCAATGCGATTACCATAACCTTATGATCTGATGTGACAAAAAAAACTTGATGTCACTATCTAATGAATAAAACCTTATTAGCATTGCAATGTGACAATAAACCATGGCTAACCACAATAAACATTTCCCAACATGGTTAACCATAATCAACATGGTCTTGATGTCATAATGTGCCAAACATTTTCTAACGTCACAATGTGACGAACATATGTGAATGACACAATTAAACGACCATTGCCCTATCATGACAACCATTCCCTAACGTCACAATGTGAAAAATATAACCCACTTTCCAAATGTGACAAATCTATTCCAATGCCATAATGTGATAAAAAAAATCCCTACCTTGCAATGTGATGACGAGAACCTTACGATGCCATGTTACGAACAAAACCTAATATCACAATTTAACGAAGAAAATTTGATCAGCATTGCAATGGGATAGTGCCTTATGATGTTGATATTCCACAAGCATTTCACTCTACTCGTCGTACCATGCAAAGTTTTAGTACACCCCCACCGAACACCAATACTCTGCGTGCACCATTAACTAAATTGTCGTGCAACAACATATGCCCACATTGTGTGCGCACCAACCAAACTCCTTTGTGCTCTGCCAATACTATGCAGACCACGCATGCCATTATTATACGTATGCACACTGTGTCCACCTTATTATGCATATGCACACCACACAATGCTAAATTTAGCACACACGCTAACATTTTTCCCCATGGTGCCAATTTTTAACGTGCACACCCACACACCAATATTTTTTTGTACGGCGCCAAACTTCAGTGCGCTCACCCGCACATAAAAAAATTTCCATGCAGTGCCAAAATTTCTTCAATACCAACATTCTTCAGTACTCCGATCTGAAGAATACTGGAGTGATGAAATGCCCAAATTCTTAACCAAGAAGAAATGTGTAGTTACTTGGCAACTTGAACACAATTGTGCAGCAATAGATCTTGTATTTTTTTTATTTTTTTATGTTGTTGTCCCCAAGGGTTAGGTATTCAAGGTTATACAGACAAGGTTTTTCCCTGTGCTATAACTCTCTGATATATGTGCGGGGTCCAAAAGTAGTACTCGGCCCAATATCTCAGGGCACTAACTAAGGATGATATATTGTACCCTTAGTAGTACTACCCGACTACCCAGGTACTAGAGAGTATCTTACCGAGTGTTGTTCTCGGTATCACTATAGAAATGAGGCGGACAATCGGTTTATCTAAACAGGGCTTCAGGAAATCAAGGTTGATCCATACACAGGTGTTGTCTGATGCACTACCACTCGAAGGGGTACCAACAAGGTTTACAAGGTTGGCCAACATATGTGTGCTTAAGAACCACTTGTATTTCCTGCATGTATGAATCCCTCAACCATGGGTTTATGCACGTAATGACAGATCTCTATGGCTTAAAGACGCCATTATACGTCTCTACCCTGAAAAAAAATTACCCACAATTTCTTCCAAGGAAAGTGCTCTGATACCACTTGTAATATACCAAATATAAAAAGTATGCAGAACATAAATAAAACTTTTATTTTGAGAGCAATGTTCACAGGTCTCTTTGAGGGGGAAACCTCCAGTCAAGCAGAGCTCTATTACAATAATCTCCAAGCTAGGGTTCTCATACCCTCGACTTCTATTTATACTAAATATTTCTATCAAAAGAAGCATCTAGAGGAAGATCCTTCTACAAGAAAAATATTCTATTAGGTCTTCTTACATTCGACTTATCATATTTTATTGCAAGGCGTTATTAATATTGACCTTTATTACATCCGAATATATTGTTCTACCTATGTGCGGGTTAGGACCCTGACAGTCATTCATAGGTACTTAAATCCTTCTATGATATATTAAGAGTGAAACATTATCCTAGGTATATCACTCAGACTCGGATATTCTAATTACATTATTTGCAATTCCTATTTTTACTTATGCATACCATTCATCATGCTCTTGTAATTTTAGTATATTTTCTCTATGATTCATCCTTAAAGGAAAAATTGAGAAGAACTGAGTTCTTCTACTCAAGGCATTTGCTACCTTGATTATTATTCCTTTAATGTAGATAACGTTAAAATTATACTCATTAAACAATTATGACCATCTTCTTTGTTTAAAATTTAGGTTATTGTCCATAGATATATGTTGAATTCCATGTTCTATCTTCAATTAAAACTCTTTTCCTACCAAAAAATGCTTCAAAATTCTCAATGCATGCACTATTGTAGCAAGTTCTAATTCATGTGTCCATAGTCATCTTCATGTGGTCTATTATTTTTTCAAGCATTGGTAATCACCCTACATACTTTCATTAGTTTTCTTTCTAATACTTCTTTGAAAGCATGAGTACACAAAAAAAAAACACAAATCCATGTCCAGTACTTTCGGTTTGGGAGTTGTCATCAACAATTGTTTAACCTTGTTGAGTGCATGTTCACATTTATCCATTTATAAAACATTATTATATTTCTTCTTTAACCCCATCAAAGGATTTGTAATATTCAAAAATCCTTCCAAAAATATTTTATAATACCTAGCCAAGCCCATAAAGTTGCATACCTCATATACGTTTGTAGGCACTAGAAAATTCATTGTATACTCTATCTTTTCTAGATCCACAAAAATTATTCCTCTTGTAATTGTGTGACCCAAATAATGAATCGTTGATTCAAAGAATGAACAATTAGGGAGTTTATCCGATATGACCCCAAGGGAAACATATATGTGGTTAAATGTATATGATATGTCTAAATATATATGTAATAGGGTCTTCCTAATAATAAACGGGCCACATGTGCAACGTGTGAATAAGTATACATATAGATATCATGTAGTCATTATTAAGGGGATGTTATTTGGATATATGAGTGTATTCAGGTATTCATAGGAAGTTCTCTTATTCTTTAAGGATTTTTTACATAAGTTATCTCTCTTATCTTTGTTGGAGTTTTTCTCCATGTTCACATTGTTGAACATGGTGTGTACTTTTGGTTTATTGTGATATTTTAAGAATTTGGATCATAACTTCAACATACATTACTCTCTAAGACATTGCAATACCTTCCTTAAATGCTCTTTGTGTTCTCACAATATATTTGAATATATCAAAATATCATCTAAAAACACTTGCATGAACTTATCAAGGTATTGTCAAAACATCTCATGAAACTCATAAACACAATTAACACATTTCTCGACCCAAATGACACTAATACAACTCAAAATGACCAAAATGCATCTTAAACATTGTCTTAGCAATGTATTCTTCCTTAATTCTCAACTAATGATATCTTGATCTCAAGTCAATCTTTGAAAATATAGATTCCCTTTCATTTGATCAAATAAATTATCAATCATGGGTAATGGATATCGATTCCTTATGGTTACATTGTTCAATTAGCAATAGTTGATGCAAAGCCTCCACAATCCATCTTTCTTCTCAACAAATATCACTAGTTCTCTCCGTGATGATATGTTGGCATGAATAAATATTGATTTTAACAACTTCTAGAGCTACATCTACTACTCTTGAAATTATGAAGTTTTCATGCAATAAGGAGTCTTCAAAATAGGATTAGTTCCTTCTTTGATTTCAATCATGAACTCCAACTCCCACTTGGGTGATCATCTAGGAAATGCCTCTAAAATAATGTTACGAAGTTGTGATAATATATGATGTTGAATAACATTCACTATATAATACTTCTTATTCATATCTATAACATCATAAAACTTACAATTGTTCCTAATTTTTTTGTTTAGTTGCAAAGCCGAAACAAACTTAAAAAACACTCTTCTTTTAGTCCCCACTAAGATTTTTTTTCATAATTCATATATAAAATAAAGTATGTTACGTTTACATTCCAAGAATATCTCGTGGGATTCTAACCAAACCATACATATGATCATATCATAGTATACCAAGGTCGTAGTGTACAATGATACTTGGATACATGTACCCCAAGATAATCGTATAGTTCTTAATTGACTACCTTTCACCTTGTTTAACACTAGAATCCATTTCAACCAAGTTCTAACCTTATTGACCACTTACAATCATCCTACATCTAGATAATGCATTATGTGAAATAAGACTATATGTCACTCATGGATCAATTAATAACAAGGAAACTTTTAAGGATCCATACCAATATTAAAGTGGAGACACATTGGTAAATCTTCTTGATCCTTAAAATACCAACCATAAAATGTTTGGTGATATTTCTATAAAAATATTCAAATTCATAAGGACTTTGTATAGATTCTAGAAAATTTTGGCAATTTTTAGAGTAACATACTTTTATTCTATAAAGTTTGGGGAAATCATTTTAGAAAAAAATTGAAGTTGGTGAATATTTTTTTGGAATAAAACATGGAAAAAATATCCCATGGGAAAAATTTATCCCCTAAAATTTCCTTTGATTAATAATGAAAAACATACACCATTAATCGTGTCTATCATCATTTGATATCCTTTAAAATGACAAAATCATTGTCTTAACTTCACTTGTAGGTATATTTCCATGATCATCTACTCTAAGAGTAGATTACTGAAGTGTAGGTTGAAGTGGATTTCATGCATCATGGCCTCTCACTGTGCTACTTCCACTTCTTCTATCCATCACTACCCTTACATGCATGGACATACAAATTGAAAACTTTAATTAGGAGTCCTAATAATTGTACTTAGGTATAATCAATATTTTTTTTAGGAATGCAAGTCCATAGGTCCTAGTGTATGAAACTATACTCTAATACCATATGCAATTCCTCTCCGCACATTAACCTATTATGAAGAACACAACTTTCAAGAAGAGTAATAATTTGTGTGTGTGTGTGTGTGTGTGTGTGTGTGTGTGTGTGTGTGTAAGAGTTATGCATATAGTTAATACTCAATCTCACAACAAATACATATGAATAAAGACAATTTAATAATACTTGAAACAACGCAATTACAAATTCCTTACATTCAATTTCAAAGTTTTTGAAAATGTCACAATGTAACAAAATCATACAATGTGATAAAATGAAAAACAATATACTAAATTACATAATTATACAATATGGATTTAATATACTAAACTGTGATTGATTGTGTTAAAATCAATCTCTTTTTTCTAAACTATACACATATAGAAACCAATGTAGATACTAAGGGTGAGATTAACTTAATTCGAAGTCTTCACATATTTGAGGTTATTGTTCACTACAATTCTTTAAGTATCCCACACTAAGAGCTAGGCATGATCACTACAACTCTTCAATTGGTTATAAGTGGGAATAGTTCCATGGTTGGGATCAATTTAATCCAACATGTTCATGTATGGTAAGATACTAATGGTCTCTAATGAATCAATATTAACTCCTTATTTAAAACCCCTTAGTAGATCATCGTGAGTGATCGAATATGTGGCCTACCCTCATGGAAACATGTAACCTATAGGAAACAAACATGCAATATTCAACTTATTACATACAAAGGAGTGCCATAGAGAAGGAATATGAAACCTAGACCCCCCTCCCCATTAGTAATCCTATCACAATTCTGCATAGAACCCTTTTCCTATGTGTAAGATGAATTAACAATTAGTATTCTTGTTTGTGTACACATGTAGAGAGAAACGCATCAAACAATACTATCCAATAATAAGAAACAATAAACACATGGGAATCATTAATATCTTGACCCCATCCTAGGTCCACTTATCTTCGCTCAATCTGTCCATATGCATCTTGGTTCTTCCTTTAACACTTGACAAACCAGTGTTACCATAAGATACTATAATACATTTCATCATATAAACATGTATTCATTTTCAATATCACATGACATCACTTATCACTAGAAGTTCATATCACTTATATGACTCTTAGACACTCATACATCAATATCAATATATGGCTTAACCTACTCATAGGCCACAATAAGTCATCACATCATATAGAAAAAATCAATACTCTCATATGAGCACAAGAATATCAAAACATAAGACGTGAAAGATATGTGTGTGTGTGTATACACAAAAAAAAAAAAAAAAACCAAATCAAATTGGAAATCTAGATCACATCATCCAAAAGTGTATATGTTAACCAATTGGGGTATTCTTCTATCTAACATTCCCTCAATGATAACACCACAACATTCAAACAAACGCAAAGTAGAAAAGGCTACTACATACATCTCCTCTTTAGAAAAATCCATCTTGAAGTTTTAAAATGAATAAGGAAACCACTGACAATCTCATTCATGTCCTCCCAAGTAGCTAAATTGGGACTAGATCTATCCAAATGGACCTTTATTTACTCAACCAAATGGCATCAATTTTTTTAATTTTCTTAGTCCAGTATACAAATTATTTCATCCTTCAAGGTCCCCCTATCCAACGCATAGAAATTAATCAACTCAATAGCATGAGAGGGATATGAAAGATAATGGCACAAAACGTAAATATGAAAATATCATGTGTATGATCTAAATATGGTGGTAATGCACAATGATAAGAAAATTGGTCACAATCGTTTGGTAATCTTAAATGATCCCTTGTACCACGGTGAGAACTTGTTTTGCTTGTCAAGTTTAACAAAATACTTTTGTTGTCTAACAAGAAAAAATACTGTGTCCCCTTTTTAATAACTTTGATCAATTCTATGCACATCCACACAACTTTTATATCTATATTGAGCTTCCTTCAATATTTATCAAAACTTTTTCATCTACCTTTCAATTTCTTCAATTACCTCAGGTCCAACTAGAACAATGTTTTCAAGTATATTCCAACTAAAATGAGTTATGTAGGGTCTACCATGCAATAACTACAAAGGTGACATCTTTGTCGAATGTAGATAACTTCTTTTGTATGAAAATTTCACAAGGCATAAATACTCTTCCTGGTGGTTATGTCAATAAATTACATACGTATGAAATGTATCC
This sequence comes from Picea sitchensis, assembly GCA_010110895.2. Lineage (NCBI taxonomy): Eukaryota > Viridiplantae > Streptophyta > Pinopsida > Pinales > Pinaceae > Picea > Picea sitchensis. The sequence goes on along the minus strand of SNQJ01S0010060.1, from coordinate 30,965 downwards.
TCCAACACTTGATTCACTCTTTATATTTGTTCATTTGTCTAATTATGATATTTCATACTAAAATTAAGTTGTATTTCCAAGGCCTCTTCAAACAAATTCCAAAACATTCTTATAAATATTGAACCTCTATTGGAAATTATCTTCTTTGGAATTCCATACAATCTCTCTATCTCATTTACAAAAACGCTTTCCATTTATGGTGCTTGATAAGTATTCTTTGATGGAATAAAATGTGCACTCTTGGTCAAAGAACCTATTCTTGACATCATAGGAAATCCCACTATGAATTACATTCAAATCACTTCCCATTTCGATTATAATATTTCATGCAACTACAAAAGTCCTACTAATTTTCGATGCATAACCTTCACATGCTAACATTATACACATCTATCCACGTAGTATACTATGCCTTTCTTCATTCCATTCCATAGGAATATTGGTTTCAAATATACATACATTTTTTCACTCTAAGGTAAGCCACATACACTTCTCTATGTGTTTCCCTTAGTATCAACTTGCAAATTTCTTCATTCATAGGTACTTAAATACTTCTATGAGATATTAAGAGTGTTCAATCATTATCCTATGTATATCACTCAGACTTGGATATTCTAATTACATTATTTTCATTTCCTATTTTTACTTATGCATACCATTCATCATGCTCTTGTAATTTTAGTATATTTTCTCTATGATTCATCCTTAAAGGAAAAATTGAGAAGAACTGAGTTCTTCTACTCAAGGCATTTGCTACCTTGATTATTGTTCTTTTAATGTAGAATACGTTGAAGTTATACTCACTAAACAATTATTACCATCTTCTTTGTTTAAAATTAGGTTACTGTCCATAAATATATGTTGAATTTTATGATCTATCTTCAATTAAAACTCTTTTCCTACCAAAAAATGCCTCAGAATTCTTAATGCATGCACTATGGTAGCAAGTTCTAATTCATGTGTCCATAGTCATCTTCATGTGGTCTATGCTTTTTTCAAGCATTGGTAATCACCCTACATACTTGCATTAGTTTTCTTTTTAATATTTCTTTGAAAGCATGAGTACACAAAATAAAAAATACAAATCCATGTCCAGTGCTTTCGGTTTGGGAGTTGTCATCAACAATTGTTTAACCTTGTTGAATGCATGTTCACATTGCTCCATTTATAAAATATTCTTATATTTCTTCTTTAACCCCATGAGAGGATTTGTAATATTCAAAAATCCTTCCAAAAATCTTTTATAATACCTAGCCAAGCCCATAAAGTTGCATACCTCATATATGTTTGTAGGCACTGACAAATTCATTATATCCTCTATCTTTGCTAGATCCACAACAATTCTTCCTCTTGTAATTGTATGACCCAAATAATGAATCATTGATTCAAAGAAAATAAAATTAGGGATTTTAGCCGATATGACCCCAAGGGCAGCATATATTTGGTTAAATGTATATGATATGTCTAAATGTATATGTAATATGGTCTTTCCAATAATAAATGGGTCACATGTTGAACGTGTGAATAAGTATACATATAGATATCATGTAGTCATTATTAAGGGGATGTTATTTGGATTTATGAGTGTATTCAGGTATTTAGAGGAAGTTCTCTTATTCTTTAAGGATTTTTTGCATAAGTTATCTCTCTTATCTCTATTGAAGTTTTTCTTCACGTTCACATTGTTGTACATGGTGTGTACTTTTGGTTTATTGTGATATTTTAAGCATTTGGATCATAACATTAACATACATTACTCTCTAAGACATTGCAATACCAGCCTTAAATGCTCTTTGTGTTCTCACAATATATTTGAATATATCAAAATATCGTCTAAAAACACTTGCATGAACTTATCAAGGTATTGTCAAAACATCTCATGAAACTCATAAACACAATTAGCACATTTATCGACCCAAATGACACTAATACAAATCAAAATGACCAAAATGCATCTTAAACATTGTCTTAGCGATGTATTCTTCCTTAATTCTCAACTAATGATATCTTGATCTCAAGTCAATCTTTGAAAATATAGATGCCATTTCATTTGATCAAATAAATTATCAATCATGGGTAATGGATATTGATTCCTTATGGTTACATTGTTCAACTATCAATAGTTGATGCAAAGCCTCCACAATCCACCTTTCTTCTTAACAAATATCACTAGTTCTCTCCGTGATGATATTGATCCGAAAATATCTTTTAATGACTGTGGTTGAGTTATTAATCGCATGAGTTAATTAACCATTTATGAAGCTGAATGAAAGAGGAATAATTTAATGAAGAAGCATAGCATCCATAAGACAATATATAGATCTGAATTGAATCAATAAGAACAACAAACCATAACAAGAGAAGTGATAACGAAATTTGACAAGGTTGCCTACGTCTTCGAGCCTTTGTCTCAGTGGGGGAGGCTTCTTTATTAATTCTTCAAGGCCTGCAAAGTACAAAAAAATACATCAAATGGACTCCATTATGATCTCATTGTGTTTTGCTTGACCTCAGAAATCCAACACAACTGACAACACTGAAAAAGACTAAGTGTAGCTCCCGTAAATGGCCTCCAAAGCTTGGCTAGTTCGTTGCCCTCTCTTTACATAAATAACATTGTTCTGCTTTAATCTGCATAAATTTGACCTCCTGGTGCAATGGTAAATCTTCTAGTTAAATAATGTGAGGTTGTGGGATCAAATCCCAACAACCCATGATTTCTTGACTTGAAATCTCCAAAATATACCTTAAAATATGGTTCTATCCACTTGTGGTATAAAAATCGGGAATGAGTGCCTTATTATAAGGTTTGAAAACCATATAATAAAATCGTGGCACGAAATTATGACTTGAGCGCACTTTTTTTTTTTTTATGGTTAACTAACCATATATTACAAAGTTTTTTAACCCATGGCATAAGTTCGTGGCAAGAATATATTCGATGCGTTTTTATGTTTTTTTTTTTATGATTAATCAANAACAATATATTACAAAGTTTTTTAACCCATGACATAAGTTCGTGGCAAAAATACATTCGACGCGTTTTTATGGTTTGAACACCATATAATATGGCACAAAACTTGGGAAATACCATATATAATATGGATAATAATAACCCCCAATCTATAATACCCACTTAACCATATTCGTGGCATAAGATATGCATAAAGTGATTTTAATATGGCATATCCAAAGTTTTCCAAACCATATTACATATGGTTTTATAACCATAATACCACAACGTGGCATACTATATCCCTTTTTAAATGGGTACTTTGTCNAACCATATATATTATAATATATAATTCCTCCTTAAAATTTAATAACTTGTCATATTTTATCAATCTCAACATGCCACGTGTTGTCATGGGATTGGCCCATGTAGAAATCAATCAAAGTCAAGTGTTAACACATAACTCTGCCACTTGTCACCTATGCGACTTGCCATGTGTTAATTATGCACTTTTCCACATCACCTTATTCATGCCACATGCCATCTCCAAAATGTGCCACGTGTCCTTTGACCACTGGAATTTTTCCCTGCTTATAAAAAAACTTCCAAATGCGATAACTTTCGCATACGATGTCAGATTTACAATCCATTTGCGTCATCAGAAAGATTGCAACGAGCACTGCATGATCATGTCATTTTTTGACCATTAAAAAACTTTGAGTTTTAGGCCTTTATGAGCCCCATCAAGCTCCTAGATCCAATTCTGGATCACACCTCCCCACTGAAATACCTTTTGGTCCCTAAAAGGTTACTGACCAATCAACAAGCTTGGGATAGGCCACTCGGATTGTCCTCTATCTCTGAACTCTGTCATGTGCACCTGTCTCATCAAGATCAATTGCAACACAATCATGACTACTGACAACATATTGTTAGCCATTTGAACCCTATTGCATCTTACTAAAACCACTATCATTCATGTAGGCAACATTACTAATGATAGCATCAAACATATGACTGCAAATGAGTTGATGTACTTATAATATTTGCACGACCTGAGCATATCTTGAAGCAACCTGTGATTGATTTTCCATTCAACAATCATTTCCTGTTCTTGCTTAAGATCGATTACTTAATTTGAAACAATTATTGGTTTGTTGCTTGCTTGCACTGCCTTATTTAATTGTTCCATTGTTTGAAGTGTTTTTTTTTCCTTAACATGATGAGCATGAACCACACAATCTTGACCTGCTTTGGTTAATTGATATTGATTCTTTGTCCTGTAGAAGATTGTCTTACAATCATATAAGTATGGACTACCTAAGACCATTCCACATTCACTTAATGACACTACATTACATGTTACCTCGTCCACATAATTAGCTGAAATTGCAAATTTAATTGTGCGATGTTTTGTTATCTGCATTTGATGATGATTACTTATCCATTTAAGTGTGTAACACTTATGATGCACTTGTGTTTTTAACCCCAATTTCTTAACCAATTCTTCTGAGATTAGATTATCTTGAGATCCACAGTCGATTAATGTGTCTATCTTAGTGTGTCGCATGATGGTCCTTATATGAAACAAGTTACTTCTACAATCAATGCCTTCACCAATTTTACCTTTCATACCAACTAATGAGACCTTAGATTCGTCACCTAAATCCGATCCCAAGTTTGTGGGTCTTGTTGCTGTTGTAACTGTTTGCTTCCATTTCCTTTCTTTGAACCACTTTGGCCTCTTCTCAGGATGTAACTGCCAACAATGGTCCTCATCATGCCACTCTTTCTTCCAATGCTTGCAATAGCGCTTCCCTTCCTTCCTTGCCACTGCATTTGAATTCTTTCCATGCCATTTACTCTTGTCCTCTTTCCTTGAAGACAATGATTCCCCTTGTACACCTACTTTTCCTTCTTCAATGTATGTTGCTTGAACAAAAAACTCATCAAGGTTAGTAGGTCCAAACATGAATACAATGTTTCTAATATGTGCAGGTAAACCTCCTATATACTTCATAAGGGTTTCTTGTGTATGTAAAGAGATATCTAACATCAATGTCATAAGTGCATAAATGAAACTTTTCCATGATGGAAATACATTATCCACTTGTTGCATTCTGTTTTGCAACTTGCTTTGCCACCAGATGAGAGTTGTACCTGCAAGTCTCAAAGATGCCAAATTGATTTGTGTGGCCTCATCCTTGATATGTTGCACATTGCAGTAAACCTCCATCTTCCTGACCCAAATTTCAAGTCTCTCTGCTTTAACTTCACCATCATATATGGGCAACTCAAATTTAACATCAAGTTTTAATAATGACATTTCATTCTTTTGTTTATGAACATGTTTCTTTGCATTGGATTTAGAACTTGAACTTGAAGAAGAAGGAGAAGAAGGAGGTCATGATGGAGGTGAAGGAGGAATATAAGGAGGATCATCTCCTTCTTCACTTTTTCCCTTTGAATATTCACCCAAAACTGGTCGCTTTTGTTCCAAGTAATCCTCATACAAAACTTTCATCATCTCCGACATAGCAAATCAAGTTTTTCGAAACTCTTTCTCATCAAGAGAAAGCCCATCTTTCGATGTCATCTTATCACTGTGATAAGCTCTCTTTCTCAATCCAATTAATGGATTCTCTGCAACAAGCTCACCTTCACCACGTTGTAGCTTTTACCTGATTAACATGCAAAACTCAAATCCAAACGTCAACTAGCTCTGATACCACTTGATCTGAAAAGATCTTTTAATGATTGTGGTTGAGTTATTAATTGCATGTGTTAATTAACTATTTATGAAGTTGAATGAAAGAGGAATAATTTAATGAAGAAGCATAGCAGCCATAAGACAATATACAGATCTAAATTGAAGCAATAAGAACAACAAACTATAACAAGAGAAGTGATAACGGAGATCGGCAAGGTTGCCTACGTCTCTGAGCCTTTCTCTGAGTGGGGGAGGCTTCTCTATTAATTATTTAATGCTTGCAAAGTATAGAAAACACAAATCAAATGAACTCCATTATGATCTCCTTGTGTTCTGCTCGACCTCAGAAATCCAACACAACTGACAGCACTGAAAAAGACTAATTGTAGCTCTCGAAAATGGCCTCCAAAGCTTTGCTAATTCGTTGGCCTCTCTCTCTGCATAAATAACATTGTTCTGCTTTAATCTGCATAAATTTGACCTCCTGGTACAATGGTAAATATCTTGGTTAAATAATGTGAGGTTGTGAGATCAAATCCCAAAAACCCACAATTTCTTAGCTTGAAATCTGCAAAATATATCTTAAAATATGGTTCTATCCACTTGTGGCATAAAAATCGGGAATAAGTGTCTTATTATAAGATTTGAAAACCATATAATAAAATCGTGACACAAAATTATGACTTAACGCACTCTTTTTTTTGGTTTTTTATTTTTATTTTTTATGATTAATTAACCATATATTACAAAGTTTTTTAACCCATAGCATAAGTTCCTGGCAAGAATATATTCTGCATGTTTTTATGGTTTGAACACCATATATTATGGCACAAGACTTGGGAAATACCATATATAATATGGATAATAATAACCCCCAATCTATAATACCCACTTAACCATATTCGTGGCATAAAATAGGCATAAAGTGTTTTTTTTTTTTTTAACGAAAACGGTTATAGTTTTTATTAGAGGGGTGGCAAAGCCACAAATTCAGTTACAA
>SNQJ01S0010060.1:5214-18287 GCA_010110895.2 Picea sitchensis | reverse complement strand
GAGAAGGGGTTGCGCCCTTCAGTCCTTCAAAACCGGGGCCGCTCTGGTCCTAGGAAGCATAAAGTGTTTTTAATATGGCATATCCAAACCATATTACATATGGTTTTATAACCATAATACCACATCGTGGCATACCATATCCTTTTAAATGGGTACTTTGTCCACTTTATAAAATATTCGTAGCTTATCCACTTTAATGACCACAATATATATTGTTTTTTAAAAATAACCATATATATTATAATATATAATTCTTTCTTAAAATTTAATAATTTGTTATATTTTACTAATCTCAACATACCATGTGTTGTCATGCGATTGGTCCATGTAGAAACCAATCAGATGTCAAGTATCCACATAGAACTCTGCCACTTGTCACCTATGCAACATGCCATGTATCAATTATGCATTTTTCCACGTCACCTTGTTCATGGAACATGCCAGCTCTAGAGTGTGCCACATGTCCTTTGATCAGTTGACTTTTTACCAGCTTATGCAAAACTTCCAAATGCGATAACTTTCGCATACGATGTCGGATTTACAATCTGTTTAAACCGTCGAAAATCTTGCAACGAGCACTGCATGATCATGTCATTTTATTAAGCATTCAACAACTTTGATTTTTATGCCTTTCTGAGCCCCATCAAGCTCCTGGATCCAATTATGGATCAGATATGTTGGGATGAATAAATACTGATTTTAACAATGTCTAGAGCTACATCTACTACTCTTGAAATTATGAAGTTTTCATGCAATAAGTAGTCTTCAAAATAGGATTAGTTCCTTCTTTGATTTCAATCATAAACTCCAACTCCCACTTGGGTGATCATCTAGGAAACACCTCTAAAATAATGTTAGGAAGTTGTGATAATATATGATGTTGAATAACATTCACTATATCATACTTATTATTCATATCTATAACATCATAAAACTTATAATTGTTCTTAATTTTTTTGTTTAGTTGCAAAGTTGAAACAAACGTCAAAAACACTCCTCTTTTAATCCCCACTAAATTTCTTTTTTCCTAATTCATTAATAAAATAAAGTATCTTACTTTTACATTCCAGGAATATCTCGTGGGATTCTAACTGAACCATACATATGATCATATCATAGTATACCAAGGTGGTAGTGTACAATGATACTTGGATACATGTACCCCAAGATCAATCGTATAGTTCTTAATTGACTACCTTCCACCTTGTTTAACGCTAGAATCCATTTCGACCAGGTTGGAACCTTATTGACCACTTACAATCATCCTACATCTAGACAATGCATTGTGTGAAATAAGACTATATGTCACTCGTGGATCAATTAATAACAAGGAAAATTGTAAGGATCCATACCAATCTTAAAGCGAAGACACATTGGTAAATCTTATTGATCCTTAAAATACCAACCATAAAATGTTTGGTGATATTTCTATAAAAATATTCAAATTCATAAGGACTTTGTATAGAGTCTAGAACATTTTCGCAATTTTTAGAGTAACATACTTTTATTCTATAGAATTTGGGGAAATCATTTTAGAAAAAAATGGAAGTTGGTGAATATTTTTTTGGACTAAAACATGGAAAAATATCCCATGGAAAAAATTTGGCCCCTAAAATTTCCTCTGATTAATAATGAAAAACATACACCATTAATCTTGTCTATCTTCATTTGATATCCTTTGAAATGACAACATCATTGTCTTAACTTCACTTGTAAGTACATTTCCATGATCCTCTACTCTAAAAGTAGACTACTAGAGTGTAGGTTGAAGTGAATTTCATGCATCATGGCCTCTCACTGCCTTACTTCCACCTCTTCCACTTTTTCTATCTATCACTACCTTACATGCATGGACATACAAATTGAAAACTTTAATTAGCAGTCCTAATAATTGTACTTAAATATAATCAATATATTGTTTTTAAGAATGCAAGTAAATAAATCCTAGTGTATAAAACCATACTCTAATACCATATGTAATTCCTCTTCAAACATTAACCTATTACAAAAGACACAACTTTCAAAAAAATAATATATATATATAAATAAGTTATGCATATAATTAATACTTAAACTCATAACAAATACATATAAACCATTTAATAATACTTGAAACAACGCAATTACTAATTTCTTATATTCAATTTCAAAGTTTTTGAAAATGTCACAATGTAACACAATCAAACAATATGATAAAATGAAAGACAATATACTAAATTACATAATTAGACAATATGGATTCTAGTCCACAATGACTCCGCATGTATTGGTCATTTAGTGTCCCTTTTATACTCTCTATGGAATTATTACACGTGTTCTTAGGAGGGAAGTAATAGTCCCTTAACTAAGGTAAGAAAACCTATTTCAAACACCAAAATTCCCTTAAAATATCAATAATGTGATATATGAAAGTAATTCTTTTTCAACTTATTAAGAATTGAGATAACTTTTTGTTCCTTCACAATGATATGATCAATAGCAAAAAAATACAATAGTCGTAGTAAAACTCGACCAAGAATATAACCCAATAAATTCTTCCAGTGCAATTAAAAGTCTCTTTCCGTATGTAAGTTTTCCAACTACGAATATATATGGCATGACGTGGCATATAATACATAGCATGACCTCTACACTTAAAACACTACTTTTATTATACTCCTTTATCAATGATTTAACATCTACAAATATAATACACAGAAAACATTAATTCAACATAATCATAAATTAATCATAACACTTATCTTTTTAGGAATTAACTTCTATCTGGGTGAAAATGGAGGACATTCCACTAAACCATTGGCTCTTTATTGTGATTAATCTCTCTCCAACAAGGTCACCCGCAAGATAAGGCTATGAATCCACAAAGGTCAAATAACCTATGGATGGATCTATCTCTCTTCACACAACCCATTTCCCATAATTTCACCATTTGTAAAGTCCTACAACTATCCCAATAAACCAACACTCTCTCCCCATAATCCTACACAACCAAATGAATGTTATCCCCTTATCTACCACATATTCCCTCAAGCTATTCCACTTCCCTCCAAGGATCCATCATATACTGGTCATGAAATCGCATTTCTGGGGACCCTAGGGCTTCTAAGTTGTAACTAATTTTATTGTAGTAACACAATTTTCATACACAATTATAATTCCATATAGTTTAATGATAGCCATTCCCATAATTCTATTACAACAATCATACAATAGCTTGATCTATGAGCGAAACCTCCTCAAATAATGGAAATAAATCCACCTTTTCATGCCAAAAATTGTGGAATATATTTGCATGCCAATTATAAACCACATTTCTTCATGGGAAGTAGTTTTTTCTCTTTTTTCTAGTAATTCCAATGTCAAAAGACTTAGGAAAACATAAAGAAAATGAGTTAGGATTATGAATAAAATATTATTATCTTTCTTTGGCCCCTTATCCGCTTAAGCCCCCTTTCTTTCCCCTCTTGTGGAATCATAGTCTCCCATTCTTTCATCCTTCTCCATCTTTGGCCTATGATGTATTTTTTTTATTATCAATGTACAATTTTTACATATTAAATCTTTCTTCTCTCATCCATTTATCATGTACAAATATACATTACTATTATAGGAATTAAAACTAAGAGTGTTACACTTCTCCAAAGAAGTATAAGAAAGACAGTTGTGTGTAGTATTCTAAGAGATTTGTACTACTCCACAACATCATTTTTTTAGGCTTCTTCTTAAGCACCCATTTTATTTCAATATCCTTCCCTTCTGTACACAACTCCTACAAATTCCAATTTTGTTTATATTCCATGACATTCATTCTAACTCTATGTCTCACTTCCATTGATAAGTTGCATCTTTACTAAGATAATATTTGACATTTCTTCAGTCATCATCCATTGAGAAAGAAACAAAAAACAAAAATGAGACGACTCATAGCCATACATATCAAGCCTCTTTTTCTCACAACAACTCATACAGAATACAAGACAAAGCTATTTATATGGATGAAATATGGAACAATACAAATTAAATTTTCCCTCCTACCTTTCAAATTTCCACATTTGACCCAATGAAAAGTCTTCATCATGGTATTCATCTCTATATTCAAAGTTATGCTCATATGAGATCACACATGATGTAGATAAGTTACTTTCAAAACAAATTATTGATGTTAATCTCCATGATATTTATCATTCTTAAAGATATCATCACAATAGATATTGTAATGTTGGAATCATGAAATCTATACCTTGTAGCCTTTATCTCCTTATGAATAAAAAATACAGATGGAATTGACCTATTTATTGTCATTACTCTTCATAGTCACATAACACACATGCATATATGCTTCACACCCCAAAACCCAAGTGCAACAAAGAGCTTATTTCCACTATAAGCTTCCTCTAGTTCCTTCTTGCCTAAAACCAAACTTCTTGACTTGCATGATGTTAGTTAAATATATGGTTCTTTCAACCACTTATTCCCCTAAAACCTTGCTTAAGTCAACATTTTCTCTCATTTATATTTCTTTCTAAAATGGGATGTGAATAAGCCTCTTATCAAGCAAGTTTTCTAAAGTCTGTGAAGTCTATGTCTAGTATTCTTCTTCCTTGAAATTCAATGGGCTTGGTAAAATTCCTCAAACTCTTTATTATTATTCCTTACAATTCATTGAGATTGGTAAAATTCCTCAAACTCTTTGGAGCAACTCTTTCCACCATTGATAATGTTCAAATCCTTCAATTTTTTTCCCATTATTCCTTTCAATCAAGAAAATAAAGATGTTAAAAGTTTGAATACTATATTTTTTCTTACTCTTGAAGTAAAACCATGACTTCCTTCAAAAATCATCAACAAAAACCAATAGATGTGACATCCATATTGATGCAAGAGCATCCTTCCACATCAGCAGATGTGCCATCTAGCCAAGACATAGGCATGCATTGGAGAAAGGGAGAGGCACTGACCCTCCCATTTTTAAATTTGAAATGTAATCCTATATGGATTTATGCTGTAAGGTTGAGTAAAGCCAATCCATACCTTTGTACAAGTAGTGGATAGGGTTTCCTTAATGGTTGACTAAAATTAGGTCTAGATCTTAGTCAGGCCTGGATCTTCATTCATTGTAAGAAGTCGTAGGGGTATGGTGTCTTAACTAAGACAGTGATGGAAATAAGGCAATAGAGAGGATAAGCTCACAGATCCCTCTTTTGTAAGGAGTTATTTGTATCAGATTTCATTATGAGAGTTAGGTAGAGTATTCCTAAAGGATTTTGAGGGACGAGAGTTAGGTGGAGAATTCTGAGAGAAGAGACTGAGAAGCTCGGAAGCTCAAAAATAGGAGGTAGAATAGTTCTTTGAGAGAGATAGAGAGAGATGAGACTCTACTGGAGTCCAACTTGCACATATTGTAATCATATTTTTGTATTAATGAAAAAGACAATAGTTTTTCCTACATATGATTATTTATGTGTTTACGTGTTTCATGAATATATGTTGTAGATGTATGTGATAGGTTTCATCTGCATTAGGAAGACAGACTTATCTATTTTCGTTGAGGTTGTTAGATTGTTGTGGGTTCTTTAGGTTGTGCAAGGAGTGAACAACATAACATTTGAGGTTCTATAGCCAACGCAAGGAGTGCACATATGAACTCTGTTGAGTCAAGAAATAACGTGTCAGGAGAGAACACTGGAGAAATCACAAAACTCAAGAGGGACCTTAAGGTTACTAAATACCTTGGAGGGTAAACTGTGTAGAGGAAACACAGAGAGACAAAGTCACTGAGAACTCTATAGAGCTCTTTCAGGTGGGCATCAAGCAGGTGCAAGTGTGCACAAAGAGAACTTGTTGTCGAGTTTAGGGAGAAGAGTACCAGAGAAAGATACTCACAGAGTTAATGAACACTTTGTAGGAAATGCTAAAAAAGGTATGCTTTGAGCGAAAGGTTGCCAGGAAGGGCAGGACGAAAGTACTTTGAAGGAACTAGAAGGGCCAAGACCCTTTTGGAGTTCTGAGTCAATTGAAGCTCAGAAGAGATAGCGCAAGGAGTGCGTAGGAGACAGACTTATTCCAAGTCTCAAAGATCAGAAGAGAAGACGAGACCCAAGATAATCGGTTTCAAAAGAGGAGCAAAGGCCGAAGCCTTTGAACATTCAAAAATTTTCTCGAGTTCGGGAGAACGAACAATATTAGGAGGAGGAGCGAAAGAAACCGCCAGATCGGCTATAGGAATAAGTCTGGACCGTTAGATTAGCATCCAGGGAAGCGAAGGGAGAGTGCCGAGGAGGAAACAGATCCCAGTTGTAGGATCTGAGCACATAGGATCGACAATCATTCTATGAAGGTAAAGTGAATGGGCTTTAAGTCCTTTGAAAGTGCACAGGAGGATGGGATAGTCGAAGTCCCGAAGTGAACATGGATAGTCCATTGTCCAGGCTGACAGGTGGTGAAATATCTGATACTCGAGAGAAGAAGTACTTTGGAAGTTATTGGACAAGCAGGGAGAGAAATCATCGAATCCCGAAGAGCCAAAGTGGATAAAGGTCGTCAGATCAAGGGGGAGACATGTGTCAAGAAATCGTGTATTTCAGTTGAAAGCACTTCGGAAGGAACGAGTGCATAGGAGTTTGAAACTCCCGAAGCATGAAGAAAAGAAGATAATCTAGACCGTCACATCCACAGGGACGTGTGCTGATAGATCGTGAAATCCAGGTGAAAGCACTTCGAAAGAAAGCGGAGGAGAATAATTTGAAATCGTCGAAGCCTGAATAGTCGAAGCAGTTGGGGACCGTCGATCTGTGGGAGGCACATGTTGTTATATCGTGGACGTCGGATGAAATATGTCTGGGAGAAAGTGAAAGTTGAGAGTTGAAACCTCCGAAGCCCGAATTACCAAAGAAAATCACGATCGTTGATTTGAAAGGGACACGTGTCGATAGATCATAAGGATCTGAGAACGTGTGATCTGGAGGGAAGGGAGGAAAGGAGGTAGATCTTAGCCGTTTTTTTTCTAGGGACATGTGTCAACAAATATTTCACTTTGAAAGATCAGCATTTCAGAGGAAGCAAGAGTTGAGAGTTGAAACTCCTGAATCCCGAAAGGAAAAATCAATCATAGTCATCGATTGAGAGGAGGACACGTGTCGATAGATCGAGGAGATCTGGGATTACATGAGGAAGGAAGATAAAGGAGGTAGATTGTAGCCATTTATTAAGAGGCATCACTCGAGATTGAATATCAACGATCACGCTTGATTGTGGGGCCATAAAGTGCTCGGACTCTAAAATTATTAGAGCGGGCCGTAATTTAAACCATGGTATTGCGAAAGGGATATGTGGCGCTTTGTAGTGAATTGCGGGGAGAAAAGAGGGTTGGTCTCAAACCACTTTTGGTTGCGCTCGGAATAAAATACTTACATGAGGTCATAGCCCAAGGCCATATGCAGGAAGGGGCTAATGAAGAAGGAACTAGCGCCTGAAACTCAACATTTCAGAAGCGCGCAGTAAGAGGTCGTAGGTATCACAAAACCTACACCAAAAGCCAAAAAGGGACCCGTGTAAATTTAGTTGGGGTATAACAGAGGCCCGAAGAGTCGATCTGACTCAGCATATTGAAATATCCTAGATCGGGAGGTCGTAGGACCCCCAGGAGGGGAGGGGGGCTGCATCAGGTGGTATCAGAGCTTGATTTCATCTGTATATTTCAAGTGAAAGAGATGAAGGATTTAGTCCGACTACATCAAGTAGTACCAGAGGGTTAATTTTGTCTGTAGATAATAGGTGAAGGAGAAGACAAAGTACTGATGCTCTGTGTGAAGGATTTTTGCAAGTGTGCAACAAGAAATTAAGAAACCAGGTGAGTTGTAGGAGAAGTTGGAGATGCTATTGAATGCAGAGTAATCCACAGACTTGCCAGGAGGGCAAGAAGAGGGTTAAAATGGCTATTGAAGGCCATGGACGTGGTTGGAGAAAAGGCCACAAACATAAAAACAAACCAGATATGGATCTGGAGCTCATAGAGATAAGATGAATAATGGAGCATCTGGCATTGAAGATGCAGTAGGAGACAAAGGTACACTGGAGGTACGAATGGCCTCTGAACAGGAAGGAAAAATGGCCCATTCAAAAGTTGTTATCCAAAAAGCAGCAACAAGTAGTAAGGAGGAACCAGAAGTTGGAAGAACCCTCAGTGACAAGGAAGAGAGATCATCAGAAGATCTCATAAACTTTCAGGTGGGAAGAGATGGACTTTCAAGTTGCCAGGTGGGCAATGGAGAGAGATCAGTTGAAGATTTCATATATTTCCATAGGGGCAGTGCTAAAAGTTCATATTTCCAGGTTGACCATCAGATGAGATCAAGTGATCCCATTAACTGCCAGGAGAAGAGAGGAGAAATATTATATTTCCAAGGGGCAGGGGAATTAGAATGAGACTGTATGAAAGTCTCAGGAGCTCGAAAGTGAGTTCAGATCAACAAGGAGTGTTGATAGATGAAGATTCATGTGGCTTTACTTACCATGTGAATTAATATGATGAGAAGTTAAATACTTCCACCATCAAAGAGGAAGATCAGAGGTGCATTCTGATCATTGGGAGAATCAAAACATTCTTACCAAGCAGTCGAGCAAGGGCTAGCATAAATGTTGCTGGTGCAGAAACATAAGGACATCCATCAGAGACTTTCAAAGAGGAGGAGGAGAAGGAGAAGACACTGATGTTTTCCCTAGTAGAAGGAAAAGAGCATTTAGCTGAATTGCTCAAAAATTTCATCGAGGAAGCTGAAAAAGAGATGACTGCAACACTGGAGCTTGCAGCGGAAGAGGAAGTAGACATCATGGATTTTGCTGAGTTGTATGAAGAATTGGAATCCCTAGAGAAAAGGGTGATAGTGAAAATCCAACACATCCAACAGATTAAGTTGGGGACAGATGGAGGAGCATACCAGTCTGGGGAACAGTTGGAAGAAGTTGGAGTTGAAACAACATAAAGAGGAGCTGACATAAGCTAACTTGTCATAAGAGAAAGATGAGCATCAAATCAGTGATGAGACTGCAAAACTAGATCCTGCAGCAGGGTGTCAAGCTAATGGCATAGAAGAAGAGAACAACATGGGGGATCAGGATGATCTCCCCTTTGATATGTATGCGTAGGAAGAATTGTAGCCGAGAAGACTGCATAAGGAGAACCAACCAACAAATCAACTGGATAAGGTGATAGAGGAGATAAGGAGTTTGATGTTGAGGTCAGCACAAGAAGTTGTCAACAGGAGGAAGTTGAACAGATGATAACTTTCCATAACAGTAGGGAAGAAGAAGCAGCAACAACAAAAGCATAACAGAGGAGCAGGAGGACATCTCCAAGGATAATTTTCAGATCTAGGAAGATTTCAACAAAGCTAGAGAGATCATGAGAAGGAGCTCATGAATGTTTTGCAGCAGTGCAGTATGATGTAGGAACATCCTTCCACATCAGCAGATGCACCAACAGGAAAACACATAGGCGTGCATTGGAGAAAGGGAGAGGCATCAACCATCCCATTTGTAAATTTGAAATGTAATCCTATATGGATTTATGTTGTAAGGTTGAGTAAAGTCAATCCATACCTTTGTACATGTAGTGGATAGGGTCACCTTAATGGTTGACTGAAAGCAGGTCTAGATCTTAGTCAGGTCTGGATCTTCATTCATTGTAAGAAGTCATAGGGGTATGGTGTATTAACTAAGATAGTGATGGCACTAAGGCGGTAGAGAGGAGAAGCTCGTAGATTCCTCTTTTGTAAGGAGATATTTGTATCAAATTTCATTATGAGAGTTAGAGAGAGGATTATGAAAGGATTCTGAGAGATGAGATTTAGGAGGAGGATCTTGAGAGAAGAGATTGAGAAGCTCGGAAGCTCAGAAATAGGAGGTAGAATAGTTCTTTGAGAGAGCTAGAGAGAGATGAGACTCTGCTGGAGTCTAGCCTTCACGTATTGTAATCATATTTTCATATGAATGAAAAATATAGCATTTTTTCCCTGCAAATGTATGTTGTAGATGTATGTGATAGGTTTCATCTACAGTAGGAATATAGACTTATATGTCTTCGTTGAGGTTGTTACATTGTTCTGGGTTCTTTAGGTTGTGCAAGGAGTGCACAACAGAACATTTGAGGTTTTGTAACCAGCGCAAGGAGTGTGCATATGAACTCTGTTGAGTCAAGAAATAACATGTCAGGAGGGCACACCAGAGCATTCAAAAAAATCAAGATGGACCTTAAGGTTACTGAATACCTTGGAGGGTAAATTGTGCAGAGGAAAAACATAGAGACAGAGCCACTGAGAACTCTGTAGATCTCTATCAGGTGGGCATCGAGCAAGTGAAAGTGTGCACAAATAGAAATCATTCTCAAGTTCAGGGAGAAGAGTACCAGAGGAAGATACTCACAAAGTTAATGAACACTCTGTAGGAAATACTCAGCAAGGTATGCTTTGAGAGAAAGGTTGCAAGGAGGGAATTAGGAAAGTCCTTTGAAGGAAGCGGAAGGGTTGCGACACTTTTGGAGTTCTAAGTCAGTTGAAGCTCAGAAGAGATAGCGCAAGGAGTGCATAGGAGACAAAATTATTCCAAGTCCCAAAGCTCAGAAGAGATGGCACTTTCAGAAGCGTAGATGAGACCCAAGATAATCGATTTCATAGGAGGAGCAAAGGCCGAAGCCATTGAACTATCACAAATTTTCGTGAGTTCAGGAGAACGAAGAAGCTTAGGAGGAAGAGAGACAACAACCGCCAGATTGGTTGTAGGAAGAAGTCTGGACCGTTAGATCAACATCCATGGAAGTGAAGGGAGAACGCAGAGGAGGAAAAAGATCCCAGTCATAGGATTTGAGCATAGAGGATCGACAGTCGTCCGATCAAGGTAAATTGCATGGGCTTTAAGTCCTTTGAAAGTGCATAGGAGGACGAGATAGTTGAAGTCCGGAACTCCCGAAGTGAATAGGGACCGTCCATTGTCCAGGTGACAGGTGGTGAAAGATCTAAGACTCCAGAGAAGAAGTACTTCGGAAGTTCTTGGACAAGTAGGGAGTGAAATGATCAAATCCTGAAGAGTCAAAGAGGATAAAGGGCGTATGATCAAAGGGGAGACAGGCGTCAATAAATTGTGTATTTCGGTGGAAATCACTCCGAAAGGAATGGGTGTGTAGGATTTTGAAACTCTCAAAGTCTGAAGAGCAGAAGAGAATATGGATCGTCAAATATAGAGGGATGTGTGGCGATAGATCATGAACTCCAGGTGAAAGCACTCTGGAAGCAAGCGAAGGAGGAGAATTTGGAATTGCCAAAGCCCGAATAGTTGAAGCAGTTAGGGGTCGTCGATCTTTGGGAGGCAAGTGTCGTTAGATCGTGGACTCCAGATGAAATAAGTCCGAGAGAAATTGAAATTTGAGAGTTGAAATCTCTGAAGCTCGGATTTCCAAATCAAATCACGATCGTTGATTTGAAAGGGACACGCGTCGATAGATCGTAAGGACATGAGAACGTGTGATCTTAAGGGAAGGAAGGAAAGGAGGTAGATTTGAGCCATCCATTTTCTATGGATAGGTGTCAACAGATCTTTCACTTCAGGAGATCGCCATTTCAGAGGAAGAACGAGTTGAGAGTTGAAACTCTCGAATCTCGAAAGGTGAAATCAATCGTAGTTGTCGATTGAGAGGACGAAACGCGTCGATAGATCGAGGAGATATGGGAGTGCGCAAGGAAGGAAGATAAAGGAGGTGGATTTTATCTTTTTATCAAGAGGCATCACCCGAGATTGAAGATCAATAGTCACACTTTATTGCGGGGCAAGAAAGTGTTCAGACTCTAAAATTCTTAGAGTGAGCTGGAATTTAAACCATGGTATCGCCAAAGGGATACATGGTGCTTTGTAGTGAATTGTGGGCAGAAAAGTGGGTTGGTCTCAAACCACTCTTGGCCACACCCGCAATCACATAATTATGTGAGGTCATATCCTAGGGCCATATGCAGGAAGGGGTTAATGAAGAAGGAACCAGCGCCTGAAACTTGACATTTCAGAAGCACACAGGAAGAGGTTGCAGGTATCACAGGACCTACACCAAAATCCGAAAGGGGACCTGTGTAAAGTTACTTAGGGTATAACATAGGCATGAAGAGTCAATTTAACTCAGCATATTAAAATATCCTAGACCGGGAGGTCGCAAAACCACCAAGAGAGGAGAGGGGTTGCATCACATATACCCACAAATATCTAAATAAACCAATTTCGTCATCTCTGGGTATTTTTATTAAACACTCTTAAGTCTTTTCTAACCACACAAGATTTATAAAATTCAAAACACTAAATTAAATTTCCAATTCCACATATAATATTATTCATGTAAAACTCTTCTCGACACTTTTCACTAATATTCTCTATTAAAGAATGTTGAATCCTCATGCTTAATGTTTGTGATGATTCCAATGATTTGTTATTTTTTCTAATACTACATTACCACTAAACATGACTTTCAATCACATCATATACAATACTCCAAACCACACACCTTTGTCCAAGACCATGGCCCATCAATCAGATCATATACAATGCTCTAAGCGACACTCCCTTGGCCAAGACCATGGCCCATCAAACCAATATACAACCTCCTTTTGTAAATATTTTACTAACACTTGCATCATCCATTTGAATGAATAACATAAAGTTGCATCCCAATAGTAGCACATGTTGCACATTAGGAATGTGATTTACCATTCAATCTCTTTCGTTGATCTTTACAGCTTCATTTTCAAAATTTTCATAGCTGAAATTATTTTCCAGAATAATATGACATTCATGCAATTCTTCATACTCGACTAAATACTTTGTATGAACATTCCTCTAGAAGGAATCTCCCAAATCAATCAACCATCACTCATGTTCAGAATTTGGTGACAAACATGTAAAAGAGAGACATGAAGGAGGAAAGATAAAATTTAGAATAGCTACAATTGTATGAACTCAACACAAACACACAAAAATAGAATACAAGACATAACTCAAAATCTGCGGCTCTAAAACTTGATTGATTCATTGCTTCTATATAG
>SNQJ01S0010059.1:187776-218811 GCA_010110895.2 Picea sitchensis | reverse complement strand
ATGAGAAATCGTTGTCTGACGAGGCGGGCCAGTCTTCTTGAGTAACCCTCAAGAAGAGAGACTGCCCTAGACCACTCCCCGTGTTAACCACAATGGTAAGTCATTGTCTATGATACATCAACAATCTGGACCATTTCCCATGTTCACCACAATGGGAAATTGCTATCCATCAGAAATCTCAATCCACTTTTCGAACAGGAAAGCATCTGTCCAAGATGGACTATTTTTCAATCTTGAAAATGAATGTCTTCAATAATATTTTCAGTGCACCCTCCCAACCTGGGAGTCATCTCTTCCTTTTTCAATACGGAAGTCGTCTCCACAAGCTCCAGCTTGAGTACGCAAACTCTTTCATCTTGGATAGAAGCTTTACAAAAATGTCTACTTATATTCTCAT
Organism: Picea sitchensis; assembly: GCA_010110895.2. Taxonomy (NCBI): domain Eukaryota; kingdom Viridiplantae; phylum Streptophyta; class Pinopsida; order Pinales; family Pinaceae; genus Picea; species Picea sitchensis. The sequence goes on along the minus strand of SNQJ01S0010059.1, from coordinate 218,414 downwards.
CTGTGGAGATATGTATTGGAGAACCACTTTCTTCTTTCTGGACTTCATCACGGATAATGTAATGCTTGATTTCAAATGTACTTTAGTCTGGAACATTGATTTTCTGTGAAGGCTTCATGTAGCTCTGAACAATAGAGTATATCAGTGTTGGAAAAGCTGGAACATATCCATATGGTACTTCTTTTGTCATCATGAGATCTGATCTACTAAGTAATCATCTTGATGTTGTAGGAAATTTTCACCATGCTTCTGTTGTGCACTGGAGGTTCTACAGAAAGTTATCTTCTTCTATCTGCATACAAGGGTCTCTTTCTGGTATGCCTCAAAGTCTTGAGATTGCTCTTCATACGCTCTTTATTCAATTTCTCTGGAGAACATTCTTGTATTCATCTGATGTAGAACTCCAACTCATGGATGTTGCGGATGATATAATGACTCATGTAGAGACAAGTCTGGTTTATTGGAGCAAGTAATCATCATAGTCTTCTCCCTCCATCTGGGAGAACCTCTAGTTTTTGGATCTCGCAATGCTTTCATTCATAACTCTTCCATGCACTGTTCTTCATCACGACTTTCAGTTCCTCTACTTGATTGCTTTTATTGAGTTTATATCAGGTTGATAATCTTGTGATTCTTGATACAATGACTGGTTGTTCTAGTTTCTCTTTCTTTCTTGGAATCTTCATGTGTTTCTTTAGTTCTCGGGTCCGTGGAGTTTCTCATAGATTTCATGCCCTAAGGATTCCATCATAGGATCACAGATGTGGATGAACAACCAGGGATACTTTAAGGCTTCTCTTTGAAGGATACGCATTATCCTTCACGGCTGTTATCATGGATATATACTTCATCATCTTCAATGGATCATAGGATTAGATCCCTCCTAATCCTTGCTCCATGTATGAGTGCATATAATCAGCTCCCTCCATATAACAGAGTCCACGCTTCCATCTGCATATTTATTGTCTTCTGCAATTTATAATTCTCTCTCTTGTCTAATAGAGTCCACGCTTCCATCATGTTGTCTTCTACAAAACGTCATAACTCTATTTCCAATTTCCTCTTGATTGTTGACTTCTTTCTGTCTTTGCTTCTTCTAAGTCTCTTCATGATTGATTCGGCTCATCTTGCAATAGCTTCCACATGATTTGTATTTCATCGTTCCGTGTGTATTATCTAATGATATCCATTCGTATCTTGTTGTTCTTCCATAGGTATAGTTCTTCTTGGAATACATTATCTTCCAAGAGATAGATATACAAGATATGTACAGAGACAATATAGACAAGATATGCACAAGAAATAAGAAGAATTTTGTTACCTTTAGAAGAAGAAGTCTCTTCCATCCTACTTAGCCTTCTTTGTGGGTTCCTTTTCTTCGGCAATCGATGCTTCGTGTTTCTCCTTCCTTTTCTTTAGCTCGGGACAATGATTCTTGTAGTGACCATACTTTCGACAGTTTAAGCATTGTACTTTTGAAATGTCTTTCTCTTGATTTGGCTTCCTCCTTGAACCAAACTTCCTTTTGTTCCTAAAGTTCTTGAATCTTGTTGTGAAGGCTTGATCATCGTACTTCTTTTGGGGTTTCTCTTTTACATTGATCCTTGATTCTCCTTGAGCACAACAAATCCAAAGTTCTTGAAATGTCGGATACTCCTTTCTTGTGTTCATGCTTGCGGCAAATGCATCCCACGTCTTGGGAAGACCATTGAGTACTATGTTTACCAAATCTTTCTCTGAGATGATCTCTTCAATAGCTTGTAGTTGATCTCTTAACTGAGAGATTCTCAAAAAGTATGATGTTATGTTGTCATCATCATTCATCTTCATGTCACGGAGCTCATTCTTCATACTCATTACTTGTCTAATGTTTCTGATTGAGAAGAGATTTGTTAGGGCATCGTACATCTTCTTCGTTGAGTCAAGATGGAAGATGTAGCATATCAAGTGGTCTTTTATAGATTCCACTATGATACTCATAGCATTGATATCACTGTCTTTGAACTTCTCCATAGTTGCAATGTTCTGCGGTTCCTTCTCTTTTACTTGTTCAAACTCTAGCTTCACGATCTTTCCTTTTACAATATCCAACACTTTATTCCTGGCAAGGATGAGGTCAATCCTTGTCTTCGACACTCTAAAGTTAGAGGCTCCATCTAACTTGTTCTCTGACTTCATAGAATAAGTCATGGCTGCTTTGACTTGGTAAAACCCTAGATTTGACCATAAACTCAAACTTTATGTCTTGGCTTGCTGAGAGTATCAGGAGATGCATTGGGCTAGAGCGCATTGATCTATCTGAAGATTAGGTCAATCCATTCGCTTGAGGTGCCTCAACAAGAGGATTAGGGTTTCTGCAACTACTCCTGCTAGTAACCCTAGCGGCAGTGTCTTGGAAGCTGCTTCTGCTAGTAACCCTAGCGGCAGTTCCTCAGCGAGCTCAATATCCTAGCGGCTATGTTTCCTTCCAGCGTTTAGACTGAGTGAAGGATGGGTGAGCCCATAACCTGTTAGAATATGAATGATGTGTGCTTGTTTTACCATTGACAGTACCCTTGTCACCCAACCATAGGCTGAAGCCACCCTCCTAGCACCTTAATCTTGACAGAGAATCACTCCAGAAGCAAACCCTAGACTAGATAGCCAAACAAAGGGCAGCGCACCTTTCCCCAAGGATAGTGCATCAACAAAGGCTGATTAGATGTTCCAAAACCTAGCCAAGAGATAGTCCAAGCCGAAACGTAACTGCTAGCTACAACAGTTGGACCAGCAACTCTCCTCCAAACCTGTGCACAAGACTGCAACTACACTGCACAGAACTGGCTCTCTGCAACTGTTGAGATGTGTCAATTGAGAGACTAGCGCCCTGTATTTATAGTGGTTCTGGCAGACTTATTGGGCCCACTTCTCCATCTGGGTACCTATCTCTTAAGTATATATTAATTCTTTTGGCCGACTTCTTCTCTTGGAGGATAATAACCTAATATAAATTATCTTCTTGAGCCGACAAGTCTTCTAGGGTTATTAGCCAACTCATTAGGGTTTCTCTTGCTTCCCAGAATCTTCTATTGTCGTCAGGTTTACACGTGGAGGTAAATACCTCCCACAGCTACCATAATATCAACAAAAGGTATAAACTCAACAATTAGGGTATCCAAAGAGGACATGAGGCAGATATTCGAGATTTCCAGGATAGCCACAGGGAGAAGGATAAGTTAGCACTGCATTTTTCTTGGATTCCTAGGATTTGTTCAGGCACAATAGAAGGATGAACTTATTGAAGAACATATCATCTATACACTGGCTATATGTGAATAACTTATGCTTGATATTTCCCGAAATGTGGAGATTTACAAAAGTCAAAAGATTATCCCAGTTTTCATGTAGTTAAGCATCAAATCTCTTATTTTCGGGCATCAAATATATATGGAAGAGCTTAGTAAGGTAGGAAATCAACAGATACAAAGGGATTTGATTCTAACAGTTTTTTGACCAATAGCTTGAACAACTCGAGACACTTGGCAGTAGATAGGGAACAAATGGTAGTAAAAGGGGCATTCAAATCAAACCATTCCACAGTTAGAGCACAAAACACCAAGCAGTTCCAAGTTTCAAGCATAAAATCAAGAGATAAATGGAAATTGACAGATATTGTCAACAAATTTCACCAACAATTTCAACTGTTCAAGAGCTTCGGAAATTGATTGGAAATGATTTTTTGTTTTTCTTTTTATTATTAGTTTTTTGTTCCTAGAAATCAACAACAATTTGTTTATTGTTATGATTATTTAAACCATCATTTTGGATGGCAAGGAGGGGGTAGGAGGCCCGAGAGGGAAATTAAGGGGGTAGAAAACCTGTGTGAGCCATTGTAAACCTGAGGGCATTTTATTATGTGATCACTTTTGACATTGAAGATTTATGACAATTGTTTTATCAGATTGTGATTTCCCTTGTTTTACACTCTATTTTTCATCTTGCTTGAACAAATTGTAGACATTGAGAATCAATGGCTGCCCATGGATAATATATTCTCGAGCGGTAAAGATTTTGTTGTGACTGCCTACTATTTATGTGTTTTCTTTCAAGTACCTTTTCAATCCATTTTGCAAAGAGAAACATTGTTTGATGGTGTCACACCCCCGCTACGACAACCTAGAATTTTTGTCTTTTCTTCGAGGGATAGAATCCTCAAATTTCTATGGGGCCTAGCGCAGACCATCCCTTCCCTTATCCTCCTCCATGTGATCGTTGGCTATGACCACAGACCTTACCAAAAAAGGCGCTTCCGAATTTCGTGATTCGGGGAATTGCAATGCAAGCGTTCCCCTGTTCTCTGTCTTTCAAAATGTCGAAACCCGAAAGGGTCTAACAGATCCTTAGCTCCTCCCTTGAGTCACTTTTCATACGATTGGTCCTATGACCTGGTGCTATTCCTCTAAATGCTTTTGGGGTTTCACGATTCGAGGAATCGTGATGCAAGCTGATGCAGGAGCATCGCCAACTCATCAAGGAGCATCGCCCAAGACAATTATAATGGACCATTTATGGAAAGTGCCTTTGTATATTATAATGGACCTTGAGCCTTTAAGCTCTCGTCCTTAGGTAGATGAGGCATTTAATAGATTTAATGCAGGTAGATAGGATTTTATTTCTAGATTAGACAGTTTTAGAGTTCGAGAGGGAAAACGGATATAGACACCCTCACTTGTGTGTTGTAGCATTATTATTCATTCAGAAGCAGCATTCACGAGAGAAGAGCAAGCAGAGAATTGTATGAAGAACACCCATGTACAGGCAGTTTAAATTAATAGAATGAGCTTTGATTCAGACCCTGGGTTGTGTTGTTTTCTCTGTGTATGTGTGTTATATGCTCATGAATGTTTGATTTCTGGTTGTGCATTTGCTTTGTATATGTTGTGTATGTGATTTCAGGGTTTCAACCTGAAGTCTGAGAGAGAGAGAAGAGAATAAGCTTCAATTGTTTCTCTGTCTGAGCCAGGAGGTTCCTGCATAGAGTGCAGTTGAATTCATCCGCAAAGAGTGCATTGATGAAGGCTTGATAGTTAAACACTTATTCTCATTCACCCAGAATTCTCAGTTGTTAGTCTGAGTAAAGGGAGATTGAAGATTGTTGCTGCAGGAGTTGCACAGAGTCTGAAGTATTCAACACTAGAGGTGGTTGAATAGTAAACGCAAGGAGTGCACGCAAAGGTTTTTCTGAAGAATCAGAATCGAAGAAAAGCTCAGGAGGCATAGCCCCTTCATGGTGTCATCAAGGTACAGTGCCGGAGGTTTTGCGTGGACGGCTTTAGAACGAGTTCCAAGCGCAGGGCTTGAAAGGGCAAGGTGCGAAAAAGGAACACTTGGTCATATTCGGGAAAAATCTTCAAGGAGGAGGAATCGACGGCCAGGATTCACAAGGGAGATTAGCGAAGTCCCGACAGCCGCCAGATCTTGGAAAAGTTGCGCAGGATTTAAGCCTTAGAGCGCAGAGGGAAGCCAAGAGCCATCGGGATTCGGCTCCTCGGGGTTTGCGGAGACAGGAGTTTAGTGCCTGTTGAAATCGCAATTTTGCGATTTCCCGACACAACAGGAACCGTTGATCGCTGCGGGGACACGTGGCGTGAGATCACTACAGAAGTGTGGGGTCCAGGCATCAGGGAGCAAAGGACAGGTGGCATCGGAAGTCGGGGATCGAAGATTCCAAAGGTGGGAGTTCTATGCTGTTCGAACTCGCGAATTCTGAAATCCCGATAAGGGTGAAGAACGTGGTCTAGTGGACTGGCGGTCACGTGGGAAAGGAGTAGCCGAAGGGGCTAATGCCATAGCGGGAGCGCCATCGCAAATAGGGAATCGGGGATTCACAAGGGGAGCAACTCTTGACAACGAAAAATCTGATTTTCCAATAGGAAAATTCCCGACACGAGACGAGGAAGGCACGAAGTGGGTACTCCATCGGGTTTCGGGGATTTGTGAGACCCGAATCCATGAGCGCAGAACTCGCGATCAAGTGAGTTCCGATTTCCCGATTTGAAGAAGGGAGATCACAAAGAAAACCTGTGGGCATAGAGAACTCCCGACAGGGGGTTGAAGAGTATTTTGACTCTTCGGGCCTAGAAGAAGAAGATCTTGGTTGAAGTGGTCGTGCCCTGAAGTGGCCGGTTGCGTCAGAGTGGTATCAGAGCAAGGTTTTCTCTCTATTTTCTATAGCAGAGGAGAAAAGAAGAATTCGCCATGCTGCCCATAAGAGAAAGGCAATCACCCGATCTGGAGGACAGGGATGTGCGAAGAAGAGGTAGGCCGACAGGGAATCCAGAGATGGAAAGACAGATACAAGATATCAGAGCGAGACTCGAGGAGATGGAAACAACTCAGAGACGCACAGCTGGTGCAGGGGATCTTAGTTATTCCGACAATGAGGTTGAAGCTGAACCACAAGGAGAAGTTGCAGTTGAAGATGCAGCCAACAAGCGGTTAATTAAGGCTATCGCTCGGATGAGTTCAAAGACAAAAATGGACATTCCATCTTATGAAGGGAGCTTGGATGCAGAAGAGTTGTTGGACTGGATTAGAGCTCTTGACACCTACTTCGATTATGAAGATATCGAAGAAGATAAAAAGGTAAGGCATGATGTTACCAAATTGAAGGGACATGCAGCATTATGGTGGGACGAGCTTCAGGCAGATAGACGTTCCAAAGACAAACAAAAGATTAAAATCTAGGATCGAATGATTTCAAAGATGAAAGAAAAATTTATCCCAAGGGATTATCAGATCACGTTGTTCAGGCGAATGAAGAACCTGAGGCAGAAATTAATGATGGTGAAGGAATACACCGAAGAGTTTTACAAGCTCAATATCCGAGCAGGTCATTGGGAGAGCGATGATGAGAAGGTTGCTAGGTACCTGAATGGTCTAAGATACGACATTCAGGATGAATTAAGCATGACAACCATCAGAACTGTTGAGGATGCTTACCAGATGGCTCTGAAAGCCGAGGAGAAGCTGAGACGTAAGCAAGGACAGCGAGGGCGAGGCAGAAGTTATCCCAGAGGCAAGACAGTTGCCCAAGAGAAATATCAGAAGCCCAAGGAGCAATGGAAGAAACCTCAGGGTAAAGTTGAAAGAGGAGGAACCTCACAGCGAGGACAGCGTAATGAGCAGAGAGGAGATTATGCCGATGCAAACACTTTTCCTCGTACCAGAGGTAGCGGAAGAGGCCGAGGTGGAATCATCACATGTTTCACATGTGGAAAGGATGGACATAAAGACGTTGACTGTCCAGACAGGAAAAAGGATGGGGGAGAAGCTCACATCGCTGAAGTGCAGAGGCGTGATATTGAAGATGAAGACACAGAAGTAGGAAGATCACTGACAGTGCATAAAGTCCTTTTGACACCCGAGAAGGAGGTGCAAAATTCAGTCCAAAGGACCAGACTGTTCAGAACAGCCTGCAAAACCAAGGACATGAAATGCAAGGTCATTGTGGACAGCGGAAGCACCGACAATCTCGTTTCAACCGAGATGGTGGAAAAATTAGAGCTGGAGACAACTGATCACCCGAGTCCATACAAAGTCTCATGGCTACAGAAGGGTCATCAGGTGAGTGTCACTAAACAGTGTTTAGTTGAATTCAAGATAGGGGGTTATAATGATAAAATTCTAAGTGATGTCATTCCCATGGATGTATGTCATTTGTTACTGGGTAGACCATGGCAATATGACCGAAATGTGATTCATGACGGAAGAATGAACACATATACTTTAGAGAAGGATGGGAGGACACACAGACTGCTTCCGATAAAGGATAAAGAAGTGAAACCGGAAGTAAGCAACGCCATACTACTCATGAGTGGGAAGGAGCTTCTCACAGAGATGGAGAAGAAGGAAGATCCACAATTCTTTGTGGTCAGGAAACCGAGAATTGTCCTGACTAGCACGAGAGTGGATGACTTACCAGAAGATATTCAGGAACTGCTGGGAGAGTTCGCTGACATCATCGTGGACGAATTACCTCGTTCGTTGCCACCGATGAGGAGTGTGAGTCATCACATTGATCTCATACCCGGAGCCAGTTTGCCGAACAAAGATGCGTACAGATTGACACCACAGGAAAATGAGGAAGTCAAGAAGCAGGTCCAGGAGCTATTGGACAAAGGATTGGTCAGGGAAAGCCTGAGTCTGTGTGTTGTTCCAACAGTGCTTAGTCCGAAGAAGGATGGAGGTTGGAGAATGTGCACTGACTCTAGAGCGATTAACAAAATTACCATCAGGTACAGGTTTCCACTGCCAAGAATGGATGATCTGATGGATTGCCTGAGTGGGGCAAATTATTTTTCAAAGATTGATTTGAAAAGCGGATATCATCAGATTCGCATGAGGGAAGGTGATGAATGGAAGACAGCATTCAAAACAAACGAAGGTTTGTACGAATGGTTGGTCATGCTGTTTGGCTTGACAAACGCGCCGAGCACATTCATGAGGCTGATGAATGAAGTCCTGAGGGAATTCATCGGGAAATTTGTAGTCGTATATCTGGATGATATATTGATCTACAGTAAGACGAAGGCTGAACACTTGAAACATTTGGCCATTGTGATGAGGAAGCTACAGCAGGAGAAGTTGTTGATCAACATGAAGAAGTCCTCATTCATGAAGACAAAGCTCATTTATTTGGGTTTTGTTATTTCAGCGAATGAGTTGAATATGGATCCAAGTAAAGTGGAAGTGATCAAGAATTGGCCAACACCGAGAAATGTTTTCGAGGTGAGGAGTTTCCATGGATTAGCTAGTTTCTACCGGAAATTCATTAGAAATTTCAATGGGATTAGCACAGCAATGATGGACATGGTGAAGAAGCGACACAAGTCTTTTCATTGGACAGCCGAGGCTGAGAAGAGCTTCAATCTGTTGAAGCAGAAGATCACTGAACAACCGGTTTTGGTGTTACCGGATTTTGCAAAGGTGTTCCAGGTGAAATGTCATGCAAGTGGCTTTGCCATAGGAGCGGTCTTGAGTCAGGAGGACAGACCCGTTGCATATTTTAGTGAGAAACTGGATGACGCAAAGCTGAAATACTCCACGTATGATAAAGAGTTTTATGCCATCATACAGGCATTGAAGAAGTGGAGGCATTACTTGATCCCCAAAGAATTTGTATTGTACAGCGATAATCATGCATTGCAGTTTGTGAGTCAACAGGAGAAGTTGAACCAGAAGCATGCAAAATGGGTAGAGTACATGCAGAGTTTCACATTTGTGATCAAACACATTTCAGGAACTGCTAACAAAGTGGCTGATGCTTTGAGCAGAAAATGTTTGTTGCTGCAGCAATTTCGAGTCAAAACATTGGGTTTTGAAAATCTGAAGGACATGTACGCAGGAGATGCAGACTTCGGAGAAGCATATGAAGCAGCTGAGAATCCCGTTCTCAGGGATCGGAGCCCATGGATAGACTACATGATCCAGGAGGGATTGCTATTCAGAGGTAATCAACTGTGTATTCCAAATTGCTCCATGAGGGAGAATTTGCTAAAGGAGAAGCACAATGGAGGCTTGGCAGGTCATTTTGGCCATGATTAAACATTCGCCAAGCTGAGCGAATCGTATTTTTGGCCAGGCATGCGAGCATATGTCAAGAAGTTCGTCGACAGGTGTCAAATTTGTCAGCATTCGAAGGGGAGAAAGCAGAATGCAGGTCTTTATCAGCCATTGCCCATACCGGAGAGACCATGGGAGGCGATCAGCATGGATTTTGTATTGGGTTTGTCGAGGACATAGAGAGGGGTTGATTCCATCTTTGTGGTGGTGGACAGGTTTTCAAAGATGGCACATTTTATCCCATGCCAAAAGACCAGCGATGCGACCCACATCGCAAACTTGTTTTTCAAAGAGGTTGTTAGACTTCATGGATTGCCGAGAAGCATAGTCTCGGACAGGGATACGAAATTCATAGGTCATTTTTGGAGGACCTTATGGAAGAAGCTAGGAACTAACTTGGCGTTTAGTTCAGCATATCATCCGCAGACGGATGGACAGACAGAGGTAGTCAACAGAAGTCTTGGATACTTGCTGAGAAGCTTGGTGACAAAGCACCATGGCATCTGGGACAACATATTGTCGCAAGCAGAGTTTGCATACAATGATTCTGTGAATCGGAGTACAGGAAAAATTCCATTTCAAATTGTGTATGGGACACAACCGAGGGGAGTTTCTGAACTCAGGGAGTCAAAACAGGCTGCGACTAGCAGTGCTAGTGCAGAGGAATTCGCTGAAGCGATGAAGGAACTTCATGGTAAGGTGAAGCAGCGACTGATAGACTCAAATCAGGAGTATAAACGCAGAACAGATCAGCATCGGAGACAACTTCAGTGCGAAGTTGGGGATCTTGTTCTAGCACATCTAAGGAAGGAAAGGTTCCCAAGGGAGACATATAACAAGCTGAAGATGAAAAAGATTGGGCCATGTAGGGTCCTGAAGAAATTCGGAGAAAATGCTTATGAGATTGAGTTGTCGGATGGCATCGAAATATCTCTGATATTTAATGTTTCAGATTTATACCCATACAGGGCTGGAGAAGCAGAGGCTGGAACTGAGGAACCAGTGATCCAGTGGATGAAACAATTACCAGTAGCAGAGAAGCCACAGATGGAGTGCATACTGGACAAGCGAGTGAGTAAGAAAACCAGGCGTAAGCAGTATTTCGAGTACCTGGTCAAGTGGAAGAATCACCCAGTGGAAGACGCCAACTGGGAAAATGAAGCAGTCATACAGAAGCATGGACAGACTGTGCACGAGCTCATGGACAGGAGCCCATGAAAGTTTTCAAGCCGAGGAGTATGATGCAGGAGCATCGCCAACTCATCAAGGAGCATCGCCCAAGACAAGCGAGCCAGCATAGAAGGCAACGAACCGCTGGACAAGGCCAACCATAATTTTCTTTTTTGAATTCTCATTTAAGATGATGCACCAATGTATAAATGAACCATTTATGGAAAGCGCCTTTGTATATTATAATGGACCTTGAGCCTTTAAGCTCTCGTCCTTAGGTAGATGAGGCATTTAATAGATTTAATGCAGGTAGATAGGATTTTATTTCCAGATTAGACAGTTTTAGAGTTCGAGAGGGAAAACAGATATAGACACCCTCACTTGTGTGTTGTAGCATTATTATTCATTCAGAAGCAGCATTCAGGAGAGAAGAGCAAGCAGAGAATTGTATGAAGAACACCCATGTACAGGCAGTTTGAATTAATAGAATGAGCTTTGATTCAGACCCTGGGTTGTGTTGTTTTCTCTATGTATGTGTGTTATATGCTCATGAATGTTTGATTTCTGGTTGTGCATTTGCTTTGTATATGTTGTGTATGTGATTTCAGGGTTTCAACCTGAAGTCTGAGAAAGAGAGAAGAGAATAAGCTTCAATTGTTTCTCTGTCTGAGCCAGGAGGCTCCTGCATAGAGTGCAGTTGAATTCATTCGCAAAGAGTGAATTGATGAAGGCTTGATAGTTAAACACTTATTCTCATTCACCTAGAATTCTCAGTTGTTAGTCTGAGTAAAGGGAGATTGAAGACTGCTGCTGCAGGAGTTGCACAGAGTCTGAAGTATTCAACACTAGAGGTGGTTGAATAGTAAACGCAAGGAGTGCGCGCAAAGGTTTCTCTGAAGAATCAGAGTCGAAGAAAAGCTCAGGAGGCATAGTCCCTTCATGGTGTCGTCAAGGTACAGTGTCGGAGGTTGTGCGTGGACGGCTTTAGAACGAGTTCCAAGCGCAGGGCTTGAAAGGGCAAGGTGCGAAAAAGGAACACTTGGTCATATTCGGGAAAATCTTCAAGGAGGAGGAATCGACGGCCAGGATTCGCAAGGGAGATTAGCGAAGTCTCGACAGCCGCCAGATCTTGGAAAAGTTGCGCAGGATTTAAGCCTTAGAGTGCAGAGGGAAGCCAAGAGCCATCGGGATTCGGCTCCTCGGGGTTTGCGGAGACATGAGTTTAGTGCCTGCTGAAATCATGATTTTGCGATTTCTCGACACAACAGGAACCGTTGATCGCTGCGGGGACACGTGGCGTGAGATTACTACGGAAGTGTGGGGTCCAGGCATCAGGGAGAAAAGGACAGGTGGCATCGAAAGTCGGGGATCAGAGATTCCAAAGGTGGGAATTCTACGCTGTTCGAACTCGCAAATTTTGAAATCCCGATAAGGGTGAAGAACGTGGTCTAGTGGACTAGCGGTCACGTGGGAAAGGAGTAGCCGGAGGGGCTAACGCCATAGCGGGAGCGCCATCGCAAATAGGGAATCGGGGATTCACGAGGGGAGCAACTCTTGACAACGAAAAATCTGATTTCTCGATAGGGAAATTCCCGATAGGAGACGAGGAAGGCGCGAAGTGGGTACTCCATCGGGTTTCGGGGATTTGTGAGACCCGAATCCATAAGCGCATAACTCGCAATCAAGTGAGTTCTGATTTCCTGATTTGAAGAAGGGAGATCACAAAGAAAACCTGTGGGCATAGAGAACTCCCGACAAGGGGTTGAAGAGTATTTTGACTCTTCGGGCCTAGCAAAAGAAGATCCTGGTTGAAGCGGTCATGCCTTGAAGTGGCCGGTTGCGTCATAAGTGTTCCTCCTTTCCCTTTCGAATCCCCGGAACTCGAAAGGTTTCTGGAACTCTGACCACTCCTTTGACTTCCACCGCATGTATCCTCTGACTGATACTTGGGACCCACCTTTCGGCATTTCTCTCTTTGTGATTTCGGGAGTTGTGTTGACCATGCAACTCTACCTCTTGAGTCCCGAAACCTCGAAACCCATTTGGGGCCCAACAATTATTAGCCCTCAACTCTATGGGGCCATATGACCCTCCTCCAAGGATTGGGTCCTACTCCTTTCGCTCTTCAGGATTTTGTGATTCACGAAAAATCCACAGCAGAGAGTTTCCTTACCTTTCGAAACTTCGATCCCCGAATTCCTGATATGGGAATTTATGTATGAGATCAATGGCTATGAGCCTCCCCTGATCCGACGGTCCAGATCTTATCTTATGAGCACCTTCTAGGGACTAAACCCCGTGCACATATCCTTGATCGAGTGGCTCTCATGCCACTGCGCTCCAAATCCAACGGCTGGCACATTTTTGCAGTTTCACGTCCCTAGGGGTCGAAAGACTCTCCCTCTTATGTTTCTCGGTATACGAAATGCCGAAAAACTTAAACCATGCGCCCCTTACCTCGAGATCAACGGATGTTGATCCATGCCTCCAGATCTGACGACTCAATAGAGCTCCGACAGATCCTTGGATCTGCGGTCTTGGATCCCATCGCTACTTCCGAAGGCTGAAGGCGTAGAGGTGTTAACGCCTGCGCTACTCCTCTAGATCCATCGGTCTTCACAAATCTGGGGTATTTTTGAAAGGATTTCGACCATTCGTCTACCAAATGATGCGGTATTCTCTTTCGATATTTGGGCTTGCTATCCTTTATGAGCTTGATTCACGAGATTCAACCTCTCGGGGCTTCAAACTCCCACGACTTCGAAACCTGAGAGGACTACTCTTTCTTGTACAAGGTTTCCAGATCCAAGTCATCTGGACCTTCAGATGATTCTTGGGTAAGTATCCCTAGACTTGGTGACCTGACTAAGATGCCTTCCTAATTCGCCGAGCTATGAATTCTGTGACCGAGGTAAAGTAAACTCGTGGATTTACTATATAGGTATTCTTTTCAAGGAACTCACTCCGACTCTGAAATGTGAGGAAACTCCCCGGAAGAAGGTGCCTTTGGGAAATTAAACCAGGACAGAGCACAAGTTAAGTAGATGGGACAATTCTCAAGGGAACGAACTCGTATTCTGAACTTATTCATTCTATACATAAACCGATTATGGTCATATAAGTATAAACATGCATCCATTATTCCCAATCAAAATACAAGGCAATCACTTCTGTACAGAAACCATTTATGAGCGTATAAACATGAGCATGCATCCAGGATATTCAATTCAAAATACAAGACATAAACACTTATCAGAAACACCAGGTGTGATGCGACTGCTGGGAGGGGTGCTCGTTTCCACCAACCGTAGGCTCAGTGACTCCAAACGGATTTACCACTAGCCACCCCCGAGCCAGACCACGATGCTTGAGATTCAGTCTCATACTTCCAACTCAACGGAAGTCAAGGACGAAGGTTACTCTCCTTCTCCTCTGTTCAGAACTCCCTGTATTTCCAGAGTTCCTCCGGTTCTCTTCCACGATCCCTATTGCACGTGTTTTTTTCTCCTCTCTCCCCCACACTTCCTTTCTTTCCTTTTCTGCAAGATTGTGTGTGGCACAAATTCCCCCGTCTGTGGTCAGGTCTGAGAACTTCTACGGATGGGCGGTTCACCCCCATCCCCTCATTAACTCTTGAGGAGCCTCCCCACCTACCATCCCGACGAGTAATTTATTCCAGGGTCAAAGAGTTGCTTTGGTCTTTGAGCAAGTAAAAACCAGTATGGAATTGGTTCGGTGGAAGTTAACGCAACCACTCTAGGTCCCTTCCACCACCTCTCATTAACCATCATGGTCTCTTTTAGCACATCCCCTCCCCAGCAGTTGTGCAACACATATTCATAACATAATTTACATTCATCGACCTTTTATACAAAGGTCCATCAAATCAAACATTCACATCTTTGAGTTTGCCATAGTTCTTGGCCAATATAATTATTTTTACAGACTAGGGGAAACAAGGTGTTACTGATGGGTATTCTACTTTTTATTTATTCCTTATTCTTCTACCCATTTTCATATAAACTTCTTATCTGATATGCAATTTGATTGCCTTCGATCAACAGGGTGTTTACTTGACTCCATGCCCAATGGTATTTCACTGATCTGCATTTAGCATGTTTCCCTTATTCTTTCTTTTTCAGATTACATGATCCACCTTCTTTCAAAACCCAAAACACATCCTTATTTATAAAAATCATTGCAATAACCTAATGATGCCCTAGTTTTCCCTCTCACAGTCAAGTGCAACTTTAGGGACTAACACTACCTATGCAATTGTTATCTAGTAAATTGAAAATAAACTTAATAGCTGCTCTAAATATTAACAGGTTACTCTAGTGTTTCATAGATCATAACAACAAACAAAATACTAGTATCCTAATCTCGTATTGGTGTCCTCTACTTACATCCAAGGGCCACTCGACAAGTCAAATTTGATCACTAGTTCAAACCCCCCCTTTAGCAACTTAGCTTATCAAAGTAACATTGGTCGAGAATAATGGTACTAATTAAAAAATAGGCTTGGCTTCCTAGCATCTTATTCTTGGTGATGATAATGGTAGTCGAGAAAAGCCACAATCTTTACAAGATACAAGCCATCCATGGACTACAAGTGGCTTTGGTCTAAGTCATTCCTTGAAGGCCTAATGAACAAATTGCACTGTCAACATTCTCAACAAAATACATGTTATTATGACTTTGTGACATCTAGAAGCCAATGTTAGAACCCAAGAAAGCAATATTTTCACAGTGTCTAATTAGGGGGGTCTCCATGTAGATAATACTATGTCATACTTAGGTGAGTAGAACTTGCACTGTCCATAGTGTGAACAAGCTTAAACCCATAAAGCATCTTTTCTAGTTTTGCCCTTAGCAAGTCTACCTTGGCATGGTGTTGACACAGGTGAAATTCCCTTCAATAGACAAGGGGTACTCCCCGGTATGAGGTCCTAATTAGACTTCACACCATTTGGATTAGTAGACCCATCTAGATTATGGCTCGGCTGCTATTATTGGTATGAGGGTGGATGAACAGTTCTTGGTGTGAGAGGATGCAAATGTAAACTATGTTAATGGTGGAAATAAACCTATTATAACATATCCTAGTTAGGAGCAATTAAAACTAATAGGTGAACAAATAGCAGTGTTAGTAACCACTGCACAAAACCGTCATTCAGATATTTGTTAAAGGACAAAGACGTTTAACACATACATGAATAAATACATGATAGGATAAGTCTTATACATTAACTCATACATGCAAATCTACTCACCACCTCAGAACATTCATAAAAAGAAAACAACAAATACTATGAAAGATATACATTCACAAAAGAAAAGTTTATTTATGAAAATGAAACTCTTACGGTGCTTCACAACATCCAAACATTCTCTTAAAATGGTTCACAACATAATAGCTACAAGATAGCATGTGTTCTCTCTATCAAAATGGCCCTGAGTGCTTCCCACTATTACTATTTGAAAAATGGTACTCTCAAAATTACAGAGTTGAAGAGCCCTTTTAGAATGGGTATTCTTTGGCTTATATAACTTAGTTTGGTAATTTTTCTTGAAACTTATTGAATTCCTCAAGAAACAGTGACAAACTTTTCACCTTCTATACTTCGTTTCTTTCTAACTTAAACAAAGAAAATATGATAGATGCAAATTCAAATTTTATTATATTTATCTCCTTTGTCTTTATTCTAGATGTAGTCAACCCATGCTTCATGATATCCAAAATTAGAAAGTATTTTGTTGTATAGAAGAGATTCTAGGGTAACCTCATGAGTTGTAGAATTTTGGGAGAGAGTTTTCATGTCTCTCTATAGGTTAGGTAATAAGGCTCGGATCATACTTTGTGCTCTAGTTGCCTTCATGAGATGTTCATCCATTAAGGTAGTGGTTACTTTGAGAGGGATCTCTACGACCATTTCTCTAGCTCATGTTTCTTCTAATTTGACATGTATCTGCTCATTTGGTCTTGGCTCTCCTAATTCTCTAAACTGGGGAAGATGGCATTTAACGGTCAAAATGATTGTTTCCTTGTGAAGTTTAGCACATGCCCATTGACTTATTTAGTTCCTTTTCCAACCTTTCCCTTGTTTCTTGGTAGTTGGTGAGAGCAATGTAGTTGAGCTCACATGAACCCAATCTTCCATTAATGGTAATTCTTCTGGTGCATTTGGGTTGTCTATCGCCCACTACTTCATTTCGTCTAAAGATTCTATGATCATATTGAACTTCGTCCTTTTGGCCTGAGTTTTTGTTAGCTATGCTTTAATTTGGGATGTTTTCATATGGAATACTTGTATTCTAGTATGGAGTTTCGTGTCAAAAGTATGGAGATCCTTCCTTATTGTTATTGCACTTACTCTAAATTCTTGGATGGTGGTCATGTCTTCTTTGTAGAATTGCATCTCCTCTTCCATGCTTCTTATAGTTTCCTTGTATTCATCTACTTGTTACATCAATCTCCTCAAGTTTTGTTCAAAAACTTATGTGAAGGCTACCCTAGTTGAAGCGATTGACAAGGGGTCATCTTTAATATTTTCTACCACCGCTTCCTCCATCATTACTGATAATGGGGCAACTCCAGTTTCTTTGTAGCTTTTTTATTTTTTGTTGTATAATCTTGCTCAATTCCCTACCAAATATGAAGGAGTTAAGGTTGGCTACCTTTTGGGCCTTTAATGGAGTATATGCAATCAATTCCAACTCTCCTAGTGGGAAATGTCCTCCATCAGGGGTGTGTCTGAGGATGATCCAGGGATATCTGTGTCCATGGGATCAGAGCCTTGTTCTTCCTCTTGCTTTCTTCTCATCTCCTCTTCTTCTTTCTTTTGTTGTGCCTCCATTTCTGCTACTTCCACTGTTGTTGCTTGTTGTCTTTTATGTTTAACTTTTTCCTCTTTTCTCTTCTTTTATTCTTCTTCTACTGCTTCAACTACTTATGCTACCTTTCTCTTTTTATTCTCTTCTTCTTATTCTTTCACCTTTTGCCTTTCCTCTTTTTGTCTTTGGTCTGTTGTTGCTTTTGTTGCCTCCTCCTCCTTCTTTTTCTACTCTGCCTCTACTTTTAATCAATTCTCTTCTTCTTCTTGCCTCTTTTCTTATGCTTCTTTAGCCCTTTGCTCATCTTCTATTATGCCTCTGGGTTGAGAGTTGCTTCCTCTCATGTAAATTGCATCATGGTAGGTTCTTTCTTTGTAGTGGATTTATTCCTCTTCATAAACATTTGATGCGTAACTCCATCTATGTTTGTGATTGTTGTAGTGGGTACCGATGACCTTCAGAGGCTCGTGCCTATAGACTCTTTCTTCACCGAAGTGGAAAGAGGCCAAGGTGTTTACTTATGCCTTGGCTTCTTTAATGTCCTTGAATGAGTAAGAACCAACCCAAGTGCCAGAGGTGGCCAAGTTGATTTTTTGTCTATGTTCAATGTTGCACCTACTCAATGTATTAGCGTCTGATAGGCTATATCCTGCAAAACTAGCCTATCAAGGACGAATTTTGGGAGTAGATGAGGAGATTTAGTGGGCCCATAAACCTTGATGTATGTGCCATACTCGAGTAGGTACCAATCATCTACTCTCCCTACAATGGCCTGAGATTTATCTGTTATGCAGGGTACAACTGTGTAGAACTACAATTGGTATAGGGGAATCAAGAAATGTTCATAGATTTTTTGATAATCAAGGTAGTACTTGTGTTCCCACAACACTTTACAGTAAATATGGATTAACAAGTCACTTGGTTTCCTTGCCTAGCCCATCCCTGGGTATGTCTGCATTACACACATCATGTCGAGAAGGTATGATGACATGTGGAAGCTAGGAAATTTTCCAAGGGTTGTGTGCTTGGTGGAGGTGAATGCTTGTTCCAATGTCGAGGATAAAATATATGCCCAATTGAATGATGACCCAACGAAAGTAACATAATGAATAAGGGGTATCCATGATATCTTGAACTTTTGTGCATTTGGTTCCCCGTAGAGACTACATAACACGGACACTACATACTGGTATGATAACCTAAGGGAATTTGTAGGATACTCATTAGAAGACCTAGTCTTGAAATGTTTACCTCATTTATACCAACTCTTCAAGAGATCCCTGGGTTTGTGGGGAAAATTATATGTAGGATACTCATTAGAAGACCTAGTTTTAAAATGTTTACCTGGTTTATACCAACTCTTCAAGAGATCCCATTGATAAGAATTTCGCCAGTTTATTCTTTGTTGAGGCATTGGTTGTTTCTTTGAAAAGAATAGGTTATGCACTAGACCATTCATGACACACATTGAGGGTTTCCCCAATAAGGTTGAGTGAGGAATCAAATCCGCTCGTAGGTTAGGATCGCCATAAGGTAAGAAGTGAGAGTTGTGGTGGGGAAAATGTTCTATAATAAACTGAAAATGAACTCTAGTTTATTCAGACGCGCATGCACGTGGTTTGTGGGGGCACGGGGAATTATCATTGATTTCCCTCCCACCCTTCTCCCCTTTATTTATTTTAGAAAGAAAATTTTAAAACTAAAAGACGAAGGAAGGATTTGAATTCCGGGGTAGACCAAGGACTGAGCACAAATCACATGAATAATATTATAATATAGAGGTTATGAGTCTAGAGTGGAGGGAGAAGGCTGGAATTCAATCGGGGTGAGATGGAAAATATGCTCCCTACCTGCCCGAGCAAGCTAAATTAACCCTTATGCACAGAGGAGACAAATAAAACGGGGTTAGGGGGGAAATGGTTTAAATGTACCCGTGAGAAGATCGCTTGAGGTTGGAAGGTGATTGCAAACAAAGATGTGGTGGCCTCAAGCTTGTTATCACATCGGTGAGGCTATTTCTACTAGCAGACTCGTTATCCCATTAGGAGAAATGGTGAGAGAAAGGGCTTCAAACGGGGGTAACAAGGGTCATTGACCCTTTTAGCATGAAAAAGAAGAAATCACCATACAATTTAATTGTTCAAACATGCGAAAGTGACAGTTTTGTTGGGTCTAATGCTTTGTCAACGAGAGAAAGAAATTTCATTGTCAGTGTATCGGTGAGAGAAAACGATATTGACACCAATGAGTGGAAAAGTTTACGAGGGAGAAAGATGAAAAATTTCTAAGTGTAAAAGAAGGTTAAGAGGTCTTCCTTGTGTCAGTCGAGAACATGGATTTCTCACAGATACAAGCTGTATTGGCCGAGGATGAGGATTTTCGGCTGGTGTATCAACAAACAATAGAGATTTCTCGTTGATGCATTGTGTATCAGCGGGTAAGAGTGATCTTCAAAAATTTCAAATGAGCAAGTTTGGAAGGAAAAATAAAGAGGTTTGAACTTCAACACTTGCAAAAAAAAAAAAAAAGTTTGTGAAGTTTCTAGTGGTAAGAAACTCCAAAGGGGACCTTATTTATTCATTTCTAATAAATGGCCTTAGACTTGAAGTAATAAATTAAGGGAAGGTGTTGTTGCTAGCACAACACATGGGTTTCTTCTTTGTTTTGGCAATATCTTCGTGCCTCCCTCACTTGGAAGGCTACCTTTTTAGGCAACCGATTTCCTTGGGCTATTAAGTTTCACTATGTAGGGATGTTTGTGAGGATTGAAATGATTTTTTTGGTTTTAGAAGAAACATAATTATGCTTTTTTTAATTTTGTTGTCTTGTCACAAGTAATTTATGGGTACTATGGCACTCTAATGGATGTGAGCACGTCCTTGCATATAACTATGCAAGCTTGGAAGGTTTGGGTTGAGATTGAGCACCTCCAACAACTTTTGGAGTATTTGGGTGGGCTATACTATGAGTAAAGAGACACATGGCCCTTCTTGGTCCACTTCTGCAAGCTCACACAAAGGAGAAAGTAGGCCCTACCACAACATTCGCAGATGTGTACATAATCATTGGGAGCATGAGAGGAGTTGGCCACCAATGCATCCACACATTAACAAACATTTTTTTGACTCTAACCTTAGCCATCTCTAAAGGGATCAATCCCTTAGAGCCTACCTATGATGGATGGGAGCATGTGTAGCATGTTTATGTCGATTCCTTAATTTTTTGGATGCTCCCCTCCCCCATATGATTATGAACAACCTCCTTCAATGGCTGCCATGGTCACTTCTTACTACTTTATGATTGGGGTTTTGCCTTTGTCTTTTGTTGTTCTAGTGTTTGATTTTTAGACAACATGCAACAACATAATGACTATTGGTGTTTTGGCTTAAGCAATCCCACATGGTATTTTGTTTTTTGTGCTATGCATGTGGAGGTTGCATACGCAACATACCCTTTTTGTATTAGAGCCCTTTACAAGTATTGATATTAATAGTCAAAGGAAGCTATAATTAAAAAAAATACAAACTAGGGGCGTTCACACCCAACAATACAATAATTAGTCCACAACAGGTTGTCAGTTCAATGAAATTGCGTAGCTAATATAACTAGGGTTCAAGTTCGACTAAGTGATATAAGTGATATGCCCGTGCTTGTAGATGCACACTAACAATTGAGGTCATGTGAAAATCTTAAGCGACTTTCATGGAATATATACCCCCCACTTGTCCTTGCTTAGCCAAAGGTAACTGAGTTGAATGGTCTTGATGGTTCCCCTATAATGCTAAATCTAGGCACAGTAACCTCATCATGATAAGAGGAAACTAGTTTTAAAAAATATAATATCTAGTCTTATGTGATAGCAAAAATTTTAAATCAACCATCGAGCACAAAATAGAGACAAATCATTATAACCGAGTTGAATGGTCTTGATGGCTCCCCTATAATGCTATGTTTAGGCACATTAATCTCATCGTGATAAGAGGAAACCAGTTTTAAAAAATACAATAGTGAGTCTTATGTGATAGCAAAAATTTAAAATCAACCAACTAGCACAAAATAGAGACAAATCATTATAACATGCAAGATACATATTAAAAGACTCGATCACCTTTCAATGGGATTTTAGGCATTGAATAATGGTGAATACATAATGATATTTGGCACGATTTGTGTATGAGATTGGTTTAATTTTTCTAAGATGCCAGGGAATTGTGGATGCTAGTATTATGCTTAAAAATTACTAAATATTTATGCAAGCATATGACCAAGAGAAATTACCTTTGGCATCGACTAGCCATGGAGATCAAAACTCACTTTACAAGCCCTAGAAAATTCAAATTTCATATTCAATTGTAGTTAAGGGTTGTAAAGGACATATGGTAGGAGGAAATATAAAATACATATGGTAGGAGGAAATCATACATGGCAAGAGAAAATGATGCATGGTAGGAGGAAAGGGATTTGCGTGGAAAGTGGCAATATAGATTTGCAATTCCAAAGGATGGAATTCATGGTGGGAGGAATTGTCGAGTGACAAGTGTGTTAGCGATCGAAAATACACTAGTATTTTTTATGTCTTTTCTTCACTTTTACTTAATACGCTCATTTCTAAATTTTTTGGGCAAGGTCATTATTCTTCCATTAAGATTTACTTTATCAAATCTCAACGAGCTCTTACCATTACTCTTACCTCAAAATTCAATCTTTTGCCAATAACTTGCACAATCAAAAATAGCTTTTGGGTTAGTTTCATAAATCCTTTATTTTGATTACTTTTCTATAATCAAAAATATATATTTCTTTTATAGTGGTGTGTGCACCAAAATAAACTATCCCAATGCCTAAGTTACCATTCCTATGCTTAGTACCTAAACCAACACATATATCAACACACAACAACATCAAGCCAAGCCAAATGTCCATCTAAGGGTTTTGACCGTGGCAACACCTAAGATCCTTGAAGAAGGTGACATGAGTGAGTTACTTGGTGCTTCAAGTCAGAAGAAACATAGCTACATTTCTTACAGCTAAGAACTAGTCTGAAATTTTGGCAGCACACACGTGGATCTATGTCGAGAATTTGTTGTTGCTCAGAATAAATTATATCGTCTTGAGGATTCCATCAAAATCAATGTTGTGGATAAGCCTTTAAAGGCTGCGATCATGGATTGGAGTTATTGTATTGACAGTTGCTATAAAATCATTATATGGGGTTAATGTCATGTGAAGGAAATGTTAGATTTCATCTTTAAAAGCCTGGATCATAAAAGCCCTCGGGTCAAGCAAAATGTTTTGAGAGTTGAACCAGATGCCTTTAAAGGCGATTCTTTGAATGCAGTCTGTGCCTTAAAATGCAACACGATTAGACGTTTCTCAGAAACGTGGTTTGGCAATTCTTAACTTGAAATATACAGACGTTTGAAATGTACATATCGAAGACTAAAGGACATCATTTTATAGTTGAGCAAGAGTGTACAGAAGGGACTGGCAGCAGAATTGGTTCCTGTATTATTTGTGAAGAAGCCTCCACTTTCCCAAAGAAGGTTGTTTCCTTTACTCCCTTCAACACTGGACTTGATCATTCATAAAAGGTTGTTATTTCAAAGACTTTAAGTTCAGGTGATGACATCTAGGTGTGTGCACTATAAACAGGAAAATGCATGACTACCCTTTCTTCTAAGATTGTGAATAAATTAAAACACATGCTAACCGAGATTACTGTCAAAGCAGTGTTTGTTGTTGCGGATTTGGAAAGAAAGAGCACATTGGCTCACTGATCATTTTGTTGCCAAAGGAAAATATGGATGATCAAAGCATAGGGAAGATGTTGATAGAAGATATGGAGCAATTGAAGAAGATAGAGATGCATATCACAGATTACTCTGTTTTAAGATAGTAAAAAGGAGATGAAAGTGCAAATGTAGCATTGTTACAAATGTTTCTTTTGAGATACAAAATATTCACTTCTCAAGTGATACATTTCTTCAATACTAGGTTTGGGCAGTGAAAATATCACCCTATTATATCAAACCTGTGATATTTTCTACAGCAGTGCATCTAGTCAAGCTTTAGCAGTCCTTTCTCTTTGGATGAAGATCATTGCAGCATTCAAAAAACTCAGAAGATGGAGTTCTCTTGTTGGTTGAAATTACTGGGAACAAGAAACAAATCTAAATAATTCTTAATACTGCCAAGAGTATCTTCATTAGCAAATACTTCAAATCTTTATCTGGATCTCCTTCAGATCGAACCCAAATCCCAGGCAGATTTTCAGCAGCTTAGGTGCGCCTGAAGATATGTTACTAGATGTCGAATCCTCTAAATTTCGATAGCTTATCTTGCTCTATTTCATACGTGTAAGTTGTCGAAAGCACGGAGAGGCATTCTTTTTGCACAAATCCAAGTTTTGTCATTCTAAACTACACGAGGATGATTTCTGAATAAATATTATAATTAAGAGCATCAGATTTAGTGCTCTGTTCCAGTTTTGAAGATGCTAGCAAGGTGGAAATGATGAAGCTTCTTATCTATTTTTGGCAAAAGAATGACCTATCTGCCAAGGTGGCAATTTCGACTTCATCCAGCTGATGAAGACTTGTGTAGCTGCCGAAGACCATGAAGACCATTGAGATAAGAGGTTGACCTATTAAATAGGATCTTTTCCTATTTTTATTAAACTGTTTTTGACTTTCTATTTTTAGCAAACCAGATCCATTCTTTCAGGATTTGGAAGTTTGATGTAAAGGCTACAAAGCCTGTAAATTCTATAAACAAGGGGTTTGAGTCTGGAGGCTAGACCATGTTCCTATTGTATTAGACCCTTCATATATATATATANAGTTCCTTTCATTATTGATGTCAAATTACCATTCTTCTGTCTTTTCTATACTTTGCATGATTGTTATTGATCTATGTTTATCTTAATTGCTAGTGATTGTTATCTCACTTAGTAAATTCATAAACTGTGATTTAATAAGTAATCTTTACTATTTTATTTGACCCATCACATGTGTGTTCTAGTTAATAAGTATAGTCTTTCTTCATCCACCAGTAAGCTATTTGTCTGATCATTGATTCTTGAAAGCATTGTCTCATCAGATTATATACCTTTGACTGTCTAGATAATATATCCAGTAAGTCAGTATCCCATTTGATCCAATCATAAATACAAAAACATTCACACCTTAAGTTATCGGGCTTCTTCAAACTTACACCCTGAGAAGGACTCCCGGAGAGATAACAAAGTGGAAGGGAATTTGTGTGGGAAGTGGAAAGATTGATTTGCAATTTCAAAAGATGGAGTCTATGGCAAGAGAAAGAGAATCTGCATGGAAAGAGGTTGGAGTCTAAGACATGTGAGTCACATCATATGAATAGATGGATGCATATGATCTATGCAGATTATGGATGATTGTGATGATTCTTCTACGACACTAGGGAATTATGGATATATATATATCATGTTTTACGATTACTTAATATTTACGATGCATACAATTAAGAGAAGCTACCCTTGCATGGATGAACTTGAAAGAGTTGTTTTCAAAAGCCTTGGGAAATTCAAATTTCATCTTCGAAAGTAGTTAAGGGTTGTAAATGAGTTATGGTAGGAAGAAATGTACATGAGTTATGGAAGGAGGAAATGATGCATGGTGGGAGGAAAGGAATTTGCAAGATTGACTTGCAATTTCAGAGGATGAAGTCTAAGGCAAGAGGAAATGACTCATCGTAGGGGAAGGGAATTTGCATGGCCAGTTCACAGATTGATTTTCAATTTCAAAGTATGGAGTCTAAAATGTGCAAGTCACATTGTATGAAGAGATGGATGCCTATGATCAACCATCGTATGGATGTCTACGCTGATTTTCTAAGATGCCAAGGATTTATGTATGTTGATATCATGCTTACATATTATAATATTTATAACAAACATATAACTAAGAGAAATTATCTCTAATGTCCAATTGTAGTAGGTCGAAATCACTTTGCACTACATAACTAGGAACACATGTTTATGAAAGTCACATGGAAGATTCAAATTTCATCTTCAATTGTCGTTAAGGATTATAAATGACTTATGCAAGAGAAAATGTAAATGACTCATGCCGAGAAAAGGGGAATTGGTGTGGCAAATGGCTATATCGATTTACAATTTCAAAGGATGGAGTCTATGGCATGAGAAAATGATGCATGGTAGGAGGAAGAGAATTTGCATGGCCAATGAGAAGATTGTTTTGAACTTTCAAGGATGGAGTCTAAGATGTGTAAGTCACATCATATGATTGAATAGACAACTATGATCTAAGCATCATATGGATGGATAAGTGCAATGATTCAACAATCGTTTTGTCAAGTTCTTCCATAATGAAAAATGGTTATCAACATAAGAAGATTGAAACTTAGGCCCAAACTCTCGATTTGACTCTTTAGAGTTAAAACTAACTAGAAAATTCTTTTTTAATGAAAATAATGCTTACTTAGTTCGTAATCCATGATATCTTGCCCACTATGAATCCTTGGCCCATCCAAGTAACCCTTATGATACATGCACTTAATGTTTAAGGCTCTAATCTATAGATTATCCTGTTTTTTTTTGCTAAAAGGTAAAAAGAACCTATAATTTTATAATTTTATCGAGTCATTATATGGTAACATATACCTAGTCTCCTTTATGTGGAATGTTGCCATTAGAGACAAGTAGCTTTGGACTATTAAGTTTGATAACTCTTGGTATGTCTAAATAATAGATTATTTTTTCCTCAAAATTGCCACATTGAAACTTTTTTTAACTAGAAGGTTCTTATAACATACTTCACTTGCACTAAGAAAGTGGTATTGATCCCAAATTTGTTACTGCAGATCTAAGTGTAAATCAATAAAGTGGTAACATACCTCAAACACCTTTGCATAGTCTTGAAGTTTTGGAGGAATCACCTTGTATAATGAATAGTGTCTCAACAAACTCATATCTAGATCAATCATAGTAAAATTTGCAAAAGTCAAAACAACCACATTTAGATTAAAATCAAAGTTAGTCGAATAATTATTAAAATGTACCCTTATACCCACCCAATAATGATAAGTTCTCATATATTCCATTTGCCATCTCAAACAATAATAAGTTCTTATATATTCTACTTACCATCTGTAACACACCCATGGTGGGGCGTAAAAATTTCATTCTCCTTAATTAATAAAATCCTCTATCCATGGTCTCTAATTTGGAAATCAGGGCCTAGCCCCTCCTTCTTCGGCGACCATCTCATATGACCACGGGTTATGATCGAACACCAAGGCCACAGGCGCCTATTCTGGTGCTTTGGAACTTCAGGCTTCAGGAGCTTTTGATTCATCACACGCCAATTCCTACGAACTCTGAAGTGGCGAAGTTATGAACTGGCGCAAAGGGATCGACGGTCCCTACTCTCCCTCAAGATCAATGACCCTCAATGACTTCAGGCCTCCGGGCTTCGACAGAATTCGAAGCACCTCTTCGCAAAACCTCTGCAGTACTAATCCTCCGAAGTGCACCATCCGACGCCGCGTGTCCTCGTGGAGTTCGACAATCCTGATTCACTTCGGGACTTTGGTGTTTGAGAGTCCCAGATGCTCACACAAACTTTCCTCCCGAAATACTCCGTACCCAGAGTTCTAGATCAAGCCCCATGCATCCGTTGTAAATCAATGGCTTAGTTTCATTTCAGGACTTTGACATCCGAGAGCTTCAGACGTTTTTGTAGCCTTTTTCTCCCGAAGCATTTTCTTCTGGAGTCAAGGATTGTGTGCCACGCATCCTTCCAGATCAATGGTCTCGGTTTACTTCGGGACTTCGGTGTAATGATCCCAAGCCATTATGCCAGGATCATCACGATTTCGTGTCTTTTTAAACTTTTTTTTGGTTGTGGTATTTCGTCAAACACTTCACTGACCCATTTGTTAGATGTGTTTACTTGCTGAATGGCCTCTTGATTTCGGCCTTAGGGTTTATTGATGTGTTTATATGAGTGTTTTCAGCAATAAACAAGAAGATATAACCATGGAACAGACCTCAACCATATGCAATATGATAGACAAGCCAAAACATCTCAAATATGTTATTATTCATGAAATAGAAGAACCTGCTACAATGAAGATGTCGATCTGGAATGCTCAACAGATGGCTAGGAAGATAGACAATAGAGCTACTACAAAAATCTCCCGACAATACAAAATAAGCCTCCAAGGATGTATACGAGATGAAGACCAATGCCAAGGTAGATCTGGGTCGTATGAAGTGCCAAACCCCCACTGGAAGATGCCACGTCCTGCTGGAATGCTGAAGCTCCTCAACAATTCGGACCTGCTACCAAATGTGTCCAATCACCTCAAGAAAGATGCCAAATGATAGATCGGGTGATGGAAAGAACAACCCAGGTGCCTGAATCTCCAAGATCTCCCTCAAACCCTTTGGATCTGACCTCCTCCAAGATATGGTGCGGCCCCCTGGATGCCTGAAACCCTGGATAAATCGGCCTCACTCCTAGATGCCTCCAAATGCTCCACAAAACCGCTAAAATGATAGATTGGGGTTTGGTTACCCCCCTGGTGAAGTCCCAAGCGAAATGGTGAAGATCTGAGCTAGCAAATGACTGAAACCAATTTCTGAAGTTTGCTCCTCTCCTCCAATTCGTCCCATGCATCTAATAAATCAAATGGCACCTGAAACTCCTCATGAATGGACTAGATCTGATGTCCAAGGCCCTGCAATGAAAACTTAGGTGATAGATGTTAGGATATTTAGACACTT
This sequence comes from Picea sitchensis, assembly GCA_010110895.2. NCBI lineage: Eukaryota > Viridiplantae > Streptophyta > Pinopsida > Pinales > Pinaceae > Picea > Picea sitchensis. The sequence continues at coordinate 190,021 of SNQJ01S0010059.1, read as the reverse complement.
AGGAGTTAGTTAAGATCTACTTGGTCTAATATGTCGTTAGGTAAAAGTGTCTTTCTTAGTGTGTTTCTTTAATATGCATTTGTAGTTAGGAAATCCGACGGTCACGATATGTTCCCGACATAGAGTGATCCGACGGTTCATACTCTCCTCGATCTTAACGGCCATTGATCTATGGTTTAACACCCGATTGGTCCATGATATCTATTTAAAAAGCATGGAGGGTCATTTGCCGATGATCGATTGTGAGAAACTCTCTTGTAAAATCTCTTTGTAATCTTTTTCTTTGCATTAATAAACTGCCCCAAGTGGCCGCGTTGGCTGGGGTCGTGGATGTTTCCCCGTAGGGGTTTTACCACATGAAAACATCAGTGTGTTTATCTTTGATCTGGTTATGTGAGTGGTTACTAAAGGTTTTCATCCTCTGTTGGAATACCTGTGTTGTCGAACATGGTATCAGAGCCTGTTTGAAGACCTACTCCTGTTGTAGATCGAGATCGTGAAGCCGAGTTGTCTCATCTCCATTTTATGGAATTTTCGTACATTTATGGACTGAGAGGACTATTCCATTGCGTCTGGAGCACTCTTTTCATTTAGGAACACTTTTCGTTTCACTCGAAAAGGTTTCTGTTTGCCCAATATACGACCATTACAGTCAGATCCAGAGGTATAAAGCCTAAATACACATTTTTTAAATTTCTGCAAAGTTTTATTTTGATTTTATTTCGGTTTGTATTTTTTATTTCTGGGTTGCTACTCTTTTAGATCTGTGTATGCTCTTTTCCCCGTGCCCTGTGCGATCTCGGCAAATCAGAAACAGATAGGAAAAGGTGCATCTTCCGGGTAAGCTAACCGAGATCTAACTCTTGTTGTTATCAAGAAGCGAATTTTTTTTCTTGTGTGAAAAAGAGTTTTTTTTAGCATGCTCTCCAAGGTCGTCTTCCACAACAACAACAACATTGCAAATCCTCCTTCTGAACATTACAATATGTTTTGCTAGACCATTTTGTTAAAACTTGTCTTATTAAGTAATAGGTCTTGAGTTCAAGTCTCTCTTTTGTTACTTTTTTTGAAAAAGTTCATGCTAAAAATTGTAAAGTGCATTTCACTTCAAGTATAAAAGTGAATCACTATAGGTAGTTTTATATTTTATTTTAGAGTTATTTATTTTGCATGCAACTTTTCTATTATAAGGTAACTTCATTGTAAAAGTGATCCCCACTTCTCTTTATAAAAGTGGGTCACTTCATAAAGTAGCTTACATTATCACGTGGTTATTTGGTTACCGTTTATGCATTTTTTTAAAAATGGCATAACTCTCACATCGGAAGTCCGTTTTCAGTGCCGTTTTTTTTAAAACCGCATAAATTTTCAAGATCTTTCCATCCAGATCATTAGTTTCGATTTTTAAATCCACATTATTTGCATATTTAATATGGCTTCTACAAGTAATGTCTTGTTACCAACAACAACTACTTCCAATGGAAATCTCATATGGAAGATTTATTAAGAAGTAAAGGATTGTACCGGATTACCTTGGGAAAGGAAACAACCCCCACTGATGATGATAAGAAAGCCAAATGGGATAATAGGAATGACGAAGCATGTGGACTAATCGGAATGTCCATCTCTCCTTATTTAAGGTACCACCTTCAAGGAATTGATGACCCCGAAGAAGCTTGGAACACGATTGAATCTGTGTTTGGTAAACTCAATATTATTCGAGCACAACAGTTAGAAAATCAAATACTGACCTTGATTCCAAGTGATTTTTCTTACCTTGGAGACTATCTATCTAAGTTTAAAACACTCAAAATTTTATGTGAAGAATGTAAGATAGTAATGGAGGAACAACGTTGCAGATATCTTATTCTTTCTAAGCTAGGTAGTGCATATTTTGTGTTTGTATCTACCTTTTATGCCATGAAAGAGGCTCTAGGGAAAGCTTATGTAAAACCCACTCTTGAGTCCTTTTGTGCTTCTTTGATTAGAGAGGAAGATAAGCTTGTACAACTTGGAGTGATCAACACTGCAGGTACCTCAAACAAAGCCTTAGTTGCCCAGCAGAAAGATAAACCCAAGTATCCCAAGAAGCAACATCCTCGCTACAACAAATAACAACATAAGGGTCCCACACCCGCTCAGACAGCTTCAGCTCCTAATGGTGACAAAGGAGCAAAATATAAAAGTAATAATACTAACAAACATTGCAACTTTTGTAATAAAGATGGTCATGATGAGTCCAAAT
>SNQJ01S0010059.1:164539-187766 GCA_010110895.2 Picea sitchensis | reverse complement strand
GTTGTTGGTCTTGTTGCCCGATATATGCAAACACCCCCTGAAAGCCATTGGAAAGCAGCTAAAAGGATACTTCGCTATGTTCGTGGTACAGTTCAGTTCGGGATACATTACAGTTCAGGGGGAACTCCCTTATTGGTTGGTTTCACTAATTCAGATTGGGCTGGCGACCTCGATGATTGGAAGTCTACTGCAAGTTATGTTTTCAGCCTTGGTTCAGGACTTGTCACTTGGGCCTGGAAGAAACAACATGCTATTGCACTTTCTTCAGCAGAAGCAGAGTACCGAGCAGCGGTAAATGCAAGTCAGGAAGCCCTGTGGCTTCGACAGAACCTTTCAGAGTTTGGATTCCAGCACCAGCATCAGACCAGGCTTTGGTGTGACAATCAGAGTGCCATCAAGCTTGCCAAAGACCCAGTTCAACATTAGCGTAACAAACACATCGAGCTACACATGCACTTCATCAGAAAGCTCATTCATGATCAAGTTATTGAAGTGCTCTTTTGCCCTACAGAAAATCAAGTTGCAGACATTTTCACAAAGTCTCTTACAGAAGCAAAGTTTTCCAAACTTCGATCTATGTTAGGAGTTCAGGAATTTGTCATTAAGTGGGGATAGGCTCTCATGCCTCCTTCCTTCTCCTATTGTGTCATTATTGTAAATCCTTCAATATCCTATCCCAAGTTGTTCTTAAGGGGGGATGTTAGGATATTTAGACACTTAGGAGTTAGTTAAGATCTACTTGGTCTAATATGTTGTTAGGTAAAAGTGTGTTTCTTTAGTATGCATTTGTAGTTAGGAAATCCGACGGTCATGATATGTTCCCAACATAGAGTGATCAGACGGTTCATACTCTCCTCGATCTTAACGGTCATTGATCTATGGCTTAACACCTGATTGGTCCATGATCTCTATTTAAAGAGCATGGAGGGTCATTTGTCGATGATCGATTATGAGAAACTCTCTTGTAAAATCTCTTTGTAATCTTTTTCTTTGCATTAATAAACTGCCCTAAGTGGTCGCGTTGGCTGGGGCCATGGATGTTTCCCTGTAGGGGTTTTACCACGTGAAAACATCGGTGTGTTGATCTTTGATTTGGTTATGTGAGTGGTTACTGAAGGTGCTCGTCCTCTGTTGGAATACCTTTGTTGTCGAACAATAGAATCTCCAAAAGCCCTGCCAATCACCTGCAATGAATTTCTCTCCAAGAATGGTACGCCCCCCTTGCTGGAAACCCCCAATGGTGCGCCCTCCTTCTATGCATGTGCATGTGGCTAGTGTAGAACCCTCCTACACTGATGTAGAACCGAACTAGAATGGTGTGGGAGAGTATTGCATCTTAGAGACCAAGCTTGGGACAAGCTAGGTGGAATATTTCACCATTGAATCGTCCTCTAAGGTTTGTTAAGTCAAAACCCCCAATGTTGGGCTCACTAGCTAGAAGTCAGATATAAAAATATGATCATACGTGAATGATGAATAGAGGCCCTTGCCTTTCCTTTATACTTTTTGGCTCACCTTGTCCCTCCAAAGTGACTTTCATTTTATTAATATTTAATTAATTAATTAATTAACCTTTTTACCTTTGAAAAACACCTTATCTCTCCTTGTGGCTTCCCAGGCCACTGAAAGTCACTTCTTGTCATCCTATCTTGTAGTGTTTCTCCTCCCAATTCTAATGAGCTATTACACTGAGAGGTTCCTCCAAGTACATTGCCCAAAATGACCTCTTCAGTGAATTTAACTGACTTATAGCCAAAAATACTCAAAACCCTGGAAATCGTCGGAATGCCACGTAACCAAATCCAATCTGTGCGGAATGGCTCATAATGATGAAATAGGATGATTAACGCAAGATGGACCCCACAATGCCTATCATTAACCCTTGTACTCGCTATAACATCCATCTGGCTACTTTGGCCATCATAAACCTTTGCACTATGATGATGTCCCAAAGTGGGGACATTACATTCGACGTTCGGGAGTTTCTACCTCTCCACACTCACTCTCTCCCGAAATGCTTTCACCTGAAGTTAACAATTTATCGACGCGTGTCTCCCACGAATCGACGACTACAAATCACTTTGGTTATTCGGGCTTCGGGAGTTTCGAATACTCCAACGCCTTTCTCCTCCAAAGTATCTATCTCCCGAAATGGAAGATCTACTGACACATGTCCTCAACTAACGAACAACTTAGATGAACTTCGGCTCTCCGACCTTCGGTAGTTCTTGTTCGACATATCCCCTTTTCTCCTAGAGTGTTTTCACCCGAAGTCGACGATATGTCGACGCGTGTCTCCCACATATCGATGGCTGCAAATCACTTCGGCTCTTCGGGCTTCGGGAGGTTCAATCTCTCCACACTTTCTCTCTCCCGGAGTGATTACACCCAAAGTTGACGATCTGATCTGTCGACACATGTCCTTTCTCTCAGATCGACGATACAAAAGGACTCTGTTACTCCGTGGATTTCCAAAGGAACTCATGACTATCCACCTAACAACTTTTCTAGGTCTAACGGTCATGATCCAGCCAATACCGATGTGTTCATCGATCGATGGTTCACAATGATTGCGGGGCCCCAATGTGTGCACTCTTTATCAGAGAGCTCAACCTCTATAATCTAAAAAGTACTCACCCAACTCGATCTAATCAGAGTGGTTGATCTTTCAGCCCAATGAGATCAACTACGTTGGTGAATTGTGGGTCGCGAACTAACGCGTCCACTAATTTCACCTTCGCGCTCCGCAATGATTCCCCACCTTTGATCTTCACTCACAGATCGACGATTCATAGTGATTGTCGGGTCCAACCTCTGAAATCTGGGAAGTGCTCGTCTGACTCTAGTCTAATCCTAGTCGTTGATCTTCCATTCCCAACGAGATCAATGACGTTGGTTGATTATAAGCCGTGAACTAGCATGTCCGCTAGTTTCACCTTTGCGCTTTGCAACGATTCCCAACCATCAATTTAATTGAGAGCCTGGTGTTTGATTCGTTAACTCTAGTGGGTGTTTGAGTCGATCTGACGACCGAGATGGCTTCTCCTCCCGTCAAACGACTTGCATCCATCTCCGTTGTCAGATTCTTAAGTCATCTATGTTGGAGTTACTTCACACACACCTAGGATTTCTTTTTGCTAAGGTTTTTCCTTGTTTATTAGTCATAATTAGTCATTATCCAGTCTCCTATATTTTAGGAGAGAATATTCCATCTGGTGAATATTCTCTTTCAATTGACACTTCAGTTTGACTAGTTGAGTTGAGTTTAGATGTTGCATTGGTTTTATCACCATGCAACATTGGGATCATCACCATGATAATTCGACCTTGCATTGGGATCATCACCAAACAGTCGCATTAGCCTTGATTCCCTGAGTAACTACTCACTACTCTATGTTCAGTCAGTTAACTGAAGACTACTTGACTAGTTAACTCAACTAGGTGGCAATTCACTCCCGTAACTGCCTGAGAGACTAGACTAGGTGGAAGTTCACTCCCGTAATTGTTGGTGTGTGTCCAGATCACTCTATACCACCATTATGGTGCATTGGTTCATCTCCAGTGCGAACTCATTGAGTTATACAGAGTATATCATGTGTAAATTATCCATTATTCACTATGGTTAATGAGAATTATTTCATTCTTTCTCTCCTTCTTCTTTCTTCTATTCTCTCTGCAAATGTGTGTATTATTGTTTAGCTAGATCTATTATGTGCAATTTCAACACATTTACATGGTATCAGAGCCGATGGAATGCTAAGCAAAAGCTACACCAAAAAAATTTGCAGGTACAAAAGGTTGAAGATAGCGGAAAGATGGATTTCCAAAAAGAATTCATTCTTACACCTTACAACTATTTTGCATGGAAGGAGAAAATAACCATACATCTTCAATCTAGAGGGTTGTACAGGTTAACTTTGAATACAAATACAGAATCAACATCAACCCTAGAAAAATTCAAGTACTTAAATCGCATGGATGAGTACTTAAGTCTTATTTCTCCCGATCTCCTTTTTCATATATCTTCTTGTAAGACTCCCAATAAAGTCTGGACCACCTTGGAAGGGCTCTTTGGAAAATAGGATGAGATGAGGGGACACGTGCTAGAGGTGGAGCTGCTCACATTGGATCCAAAAAGCTTTGAGAAAATCCAATATTTCTTTACAAAATTCAAGGATTTACTGTCGCAACTCAAAGCTTGTGGGGTTGATAAATGGAAGGAGGAGAAGCAAATCTCACCATTCTCTCCAAGCTTGGTCCTAAATTCTCTGTATTCGTATCCACATTCCATACTGTCAGATTCGCCTCTGGAGCCACCTAGAAGATGCCTTCTCTTGAGGACTTTATTGAATCCTTGACACAATCAAAGGCCCAAGGGCGCATGCACTCACTGTGCATGATGGCAGCCACAAATATCAAAAATCTAAAGATAAAGATAAACATAAAGCTCATGCACATCCAAAGAAGGAAGGGTACACAAAACCCTTCACCGATGCCTTTGGATCCAAAGGAGAAAAGAGGAGAAATGCACGTACTGTCACAAAGGATTCCATTCGAAATTTGCATGCATGCAAAAACAAATAGATCTTATGTCTCAAATACTTCAGCAAAACAACCTTGGAGATCGCATCCCCGAGGGTGCAAAGAAGAAGAAGGCAGAAGATCTGAATTTCAAGAAAGGCAATTCTAGCCATGCCTTGATTGCCAACTCCTCTCTCGATGCTTGGATCATAGATTCAGGAGCATCACATCACACGACTGCCTCTGAAGCAGTCTATTCTTCATTGGATGCATGCAAAGGTCCTCCTATTTTGATGGGGGACAACTCTTCTGTTGAAGTCACCGACAAAGGAAGGATTGAACTCACCAACTAAAGTTTCGAGAACGTGTTGCATGTTCCCAAAATTTATGTCAACCTTCTCTCCTTGTATCAGATGATGAATTATGGTACAGGAAATAAAGTCATATTCACACCAAATTCCGTGGACATCTACGACATGCAAACCAACTCAAGGGTTGCTACCGGTGAGGTAAATCATCATTCTAGATTGTATACTTTTTATGAATTCATTGAACCCGATTCTGCTTTACTGCTTACTCATGCTGATGAAAGTAGTAGGATATGGCATGAAAGGTTTGGACATTTGAATTTCAGATACATGCAACAACTTAGCAAGCACAGATTAGTTGATTGTCTATCATACATCCATTCTCCAAGGGATGTGTTCTCGGAAAACACCCTCAAGAGAAATTCGCTGAGCGGAAATACCGATCTCTAAAGGAGATGGCATCTTGCATGTTGCATGCAAAGTCACTACCATAGAGACTATGGGCCGAAGCACTTAACTGTGCAACATACATCCAAAACAGATGTCCCCATAGATTTTTCAAGGATGAGACCCCCTATGAGGCTTGGAGCGGCCTCAAACCGAAAGTGACCCACTTTCGCATTTTCAGTTCACGTGCATGGGCCCAGATTCCCTCTGAAAAGAGGAAGGCACTTGATCCACATAGCACTGAGTGCATTTTTGTTGGATACCCCGACGGTGTGAAGCGATATCGGCTTATTGATCTTTCCTCAAACCAACTCATCATTGAGTGTAGTGTCAAATTCGAGGAAAGTGTTTCGCATGTACCTTAACAGTCGCATGCAAACACCTTCACTCTTCCAACTGTCTGAGATGATGAGCATGCACATGTTGATTATTCTTCAAATTAGAGTTATGATTCAAAGGAATCAGATGATTCAGATTCAAAGACAGTACGGTCAGATGTAGATTCAGAGCATCCAGATGCAGTGGCAGAGCCAGAGCAGAGGCCCAAGTGGGCAAGACCTACTCTTCAGGATGCAGGGGATCTCGTTGGTGATCCAACTGATACTATGAGGACTCGATCTGATTTCGAGGAGCCTCATGTTTCCCTCACTGCCACTGAACCATTGCCCTCCAGGCATCTTTTCTTGGTTCAGTCTTCAGATCCATAGTCTTATGGCAAGGCTGCTGAAAATCCCTTTTAGGAATTCGCCATGCAGGAGGAGTACAACTCCCTCCTCGAGAACCAGACTTGCAATCTAGTTCCCCTTCCTTCTAGGACGAAACTTGTCAAATGGATATGGGTCTACAAGACCAGGAGTGCAGCAGATGGACAGATCAACAGATACAAATCCAGGCTTGTCGCCAAAGGCTTTCAACAAGTTCGTGGTATTGACTATGATGAGACTTTCGCTCCAGTAGCGAAGATGGATTCCATACATTTGCCACTTGCCATTGTGGCAACCAAAGGATGGGAAGTCCATCAGATGGACGTGAATAATGCATTTCTTCACGGTGATGATCTCTAAGGAGATCTACATGGAGCAACCCCAGGGATTTATGCAGGACTCATCTTTGGTCTGTCAACTGAAGAAGTCCCTTTATGGCCTCAAGCAAGATCCGAGGGCATGGTATGCCAAGATGAATTCCTACCTGTTGTCACAGAACTTTGTACGTTGTAAATCAGACCCGAATGCCTACATGCTCAGGACGACTGATTCACTTCTACTTTTAGTTATGTACGTTGATGATTTGTTGATCATCAGGTGCTAGACTTCAGCGATTGTTGAAGTCAAAAGGATTCTACACGACAGGTTTTTGATGACAAACATGGGTCCACTACACTTCTTCCTTGGACTCGAGATTAGTCAGGATGCATCAGGCATCAAACTGTCTAAGTCCAAGTATGCACGAGATCTCCTTGAGAGATTTCACATGACAGATTGCAAGTCTGCTCCGACTCCTTTCCTATCATGAGTCAAACTTGAAGATGGCGGGGAGACTCCACTGGTTGACAACACACTGTACAAACAACTAGTGGGGAGCTTGTTGTATCTCACACACTCCAGACCAGACCTCTCCTATGCAGTTGGCGCAGTTTCCAGGTTCATGCAGGAGCCACATGAGCTACATTGGAAGGTTGCAAAGCATATCCTTCGATACATACAGGGCACCATCACCTTTGGGATTCATTATGCAACAAACTCTACATTAGATCTCATTGGTTTTACTGATTCCGACTGGGCTGGCGATAACATTGATCGCAAGTCTACATTTGGTTACTCACTCAGTCTTGGTTTCGGGGCTATTTGTTGGTCAAGCAAGAAGCAAGCTGCCATTTCTCTATCTTCAGCCGAGGCAGAGTACAGAGGGGTAGTTAACATAACCATTCAGGCTATGTGGCTACAACATTTTCTCACTGAGTTGGCCATTCAATTTCATCGGCCGATCGTCATCTGGTGTGACAACCAGAGCACTCTGAAGTTCTGCAGAGATCGAGTTCAAAAGCAGCAAATGAAGCACATTGAGATCTACATGCACTACATCCGGGACTTAGTACACGAGGGGATCATTGACTTACAGTTCTGTCCTTCATCAGAACAGACGACATACATCTTCACCAAGACCTTCACTGAGCAGAAATTCCATTCTCTGCGAAGTCATCTTGGAGTGAAAGACACAATTGCCTAGCAACTGTAGTTCTTCTTTTTACATACATTTTAACTTGATGTGGGGGTTTTCCCATGAGGTTTTCCCTCTTTCCTCACTTTATTTTCAGTGTATTTTTTGTATTTGGGTACCTAACATGGCCTCGTTGTTGGGACCCATTCTTTATTTTCACCATAGTGATGTTCAGGGGGGGTGTTGGAGTTACTTCACACACACCTAGGATTTATTTTTCCTAAGGTTTTTCATTGTTTATTAGTCATAATCAGTCATTATCCAATCTCCTGTATTTTAGGAGAGAATATTCCATCTGGAGAATATTCTCTTTCAATTGACACTTCAGTTTGACTAGTTGAGTTGAGTTTAGATGTTGCATTGGTTTTATCACCATGCAACATTGGGATCATCACCATGATAATTCGACCTTGCATTGGGATCATCACCAAACTGGCTCATTAGCCTTGATTCCCTGAGTTAACTCCTCACTACTCTCTGTTCAATCAGTTAACTGATGACTAGTTGTCTAGTTAACTCAATTAGGTGGCAGTTCACTCCCGTAATTGCCTGAGAGACTAGACTAGGTGGCAGTTCACTCCTGTAACTGTTGGTGTGTGTCCAGATCACTCTAGACCACCACTATGGCGCATTGGTTCATCTCCAGTGCGAACTCATTGAGTTATATAAAGTATATCATGTGTAAATTATTCATTATTCACAACGGTTAATGAGAATTCTTTCATTCTTTCTCTCCTTATTCTTCTTTCTCCTATTCTCTATGCAAATGTGAGTATTATTGTTTAGCTAGATCTATTATGTGCAGGTTCAACACATTTACAATCTACGGTTCCTGTTACTCCGGTAGTTCGGGTAACTTAACTATCGTGAAATTTGACATCTCAGAGCTTTGAGCTCTTGAGGTTCTGAAACCTTCATGAGCTAACTCCCTTAGCGCAGGGTTCCTAGACCTAGGTCACATGGACCTTCAAATGATTCTTGGGATATTAATCCTACTCTTAGTCGGGTTTTTGGTTAACGACTTAGGCGCGAGTTTAAAGTCTCTTAGACTATTGGTCTTACGGGAACGCCTCCCAAACATGCAGAACTTTAAGCTCTGAAATAGGGCAAGGTAAACTTGTGAGGTTACCGAAACAGTAGCAGTGCCAAGACGTTTGCTCTGACTCTGGAACTATGTTGTAATTCCCTCGAAAACGCCTTCGAGGAATTAAACTGGTGCATATGGAAAATCAAGCAAAAGCCTAAGTTCTCAAGGGAACAAACACATACTCAACTTAATCATTTCAATAAGAAACCATTTATCAACACATAAATACACACATGCATCCATTATTTCCAATTCAAAGCACAAGGCATGAAAGCACTTATCAGAACCATAAGGCGTGATGTGACTGCTGAAAGGGGTGCTCGTTTTGACCCAACGATAGGCTCAGTCACTCCTAATGTCTTTACCACTAGCCACCCCCGATCTTAGACCACAATGCTTTGAGATTCCATCTCTTTCTTCCAGCTCAACGAAAGTTAGGGACGAAGGTTACTCTCCTTCTCTCAATACAAAAACAGATAGGGACGAAGGTTACTCTCCTTCTCCCGGCTTAGTCTCTATTTTCTAGGATCAGAACTCACTCCAATTTTCTCAGTCCTTCCTCGGACTCGAGAGCTCAGACTCTTGTCTCTGCACTCTTCGCAGGTCTTCCTCTGCCCACCATGCTTCCTTTCTTGCCTTCCTCAGCAAGATTATGTGTGGCTCGAATTCCCGGTCCATGGTCAGGTCTGGAATCCGTACAGATTGTTGGTCTGCCCCATCCCCTCATTAACTCTTGAGGAGGTCTTCCCACATACTAGCCTGACTATAATTCATTCCTGGGTCATAGGGTTGTTCTGATCCTGAGAAATTAAATCAAGCAAAGTAATGATTCGGTGGAGGTTAACGCAACCATTCCTGGTCCTCTCCACCACCTTTTCATAGCATCTGTGGTCTCTTCTTAGCACATCCCCTTTCCAACAATCATGCAACACATATCCATTTTCTATTAAAATAACATAATTTACATTCATCGACCTTTTATACAAAGGTCTATTAAATAAGCATTCATACCTTTGAGTTTGCCATAGTTCCTTGGCCAATATAATTATAATTACAAACTGGGGGAAACAAGGTGTTACAATTCCCTCCCCCTTAAAGGAACATCATCCTTGATGTTCTATCTGTCAACATGATATGTATATACATGAGTAAACATAATCAGATATGTTTGTCTCATGGCATCCTCCATTTCCCACGTAGCCTCATCTGGGCCAAAGTGTTTCCACTACACCTTGAACTGTGCAATGGTTCGGTTCCTAAGTGAGGTTTCCTTCCTGTCTAGTATGCATTGGGGTTTTGGCAGGAATTCTCCCTCCGACTCCACTTGGATTATAGACCAGTCAATTATATGATTAGAATCATGTACATATTTCTTCAATAATGAAACATGGAAAACATTATGTGCCTTTACTGTGGGAGGGAGTGCTAGTCTATAGGCTACATGTCCCACTCTATCTAATACCTCAAAGGTTCCACAATACCGAGGTGCCAGCTTGGCACAAGCTCCCATTCTCAGGGAACTCTTCCTGGGCCTAACTCTGAGATAGACATGGTCTCTTGTCTTGAACTCTCTGGGAGTTCTCTTTCTGTCGGCATAACTTTATGTCTATCCTGAGCAATCTTCAGACTTTTCTTTATCTGAATCACTTGTTGTTCCGTTTCTTTCAACATGTTGGGTCCGATGGTAATTTTGTCCACTGGATTACTCCAACTTATTGGAATTTTGCACTGTCTACCGTAGAGGGCTTCAAAAGGGCTCATCTTCAAGGATTCTTGATGACCGTTGTTGTAGGCAAACTCTACCAATGGTAGGTAGTCTTCCCACTTCATAGGCTAATGCATTACATGCATCCTTAGCATGTATTCTAATATTCGGTTTACTCTTTCTGTTTGTTCATTAGTTTGAGGGTGATAGGTTGTGTTGAACAACAATTTAGTCTCAAAACCAACCATTAAGGATTTCCAAAAGCTTGAAGTAAATTTGGTGTCTTTGTCAGATAGAATTTCCTTAGGCATGTCGTGCAGTGTGAATATCTCCTTCATGAAGATGTTGGCAATATCTATTGCCTTGCAAGTTGACTTGACAGGAACGAAGTGAGCAGACTTAGTCAGTTTGTCCACCACCACCATGATGGCATCATTTTGCTTGGTCGATTTTGGTAATCCAGTTATGAAATCCTTGGAGATGGTTTCCCATTTCCATTATGGGATGGGTAGGGGTTGTAACAACCTTGCTGGGTATTGGTGTTCTACCTTAACTTGTTGGCATTCTAGGCACTTAGCTAGATAGTCAGCTATGTCTTTCTTCAATTCAGGCCAATAGAATTGTTTCCTAGTGGCCGTGATCATTTTATGATATCCAGGGTGACCATATATGGTCTCTTGTGTAGTTCATCCATTATGAACCTCTTCAAGTCGTCACGGTTTGGAATATACAATCTATTTCTGTAGGTCAGCGAGCCTTCATCGAGCATCTGGTAGCCTTCATACTTTAGTCCTGTAAACTCTTGCCTTAGGTATGAGGTTACAGTCTTGAAGAATGCATTTGTTTCTTATGCATTCCTGACTCTTTCCCTGACATCTGTTTCATAGGTGCTTACCACTGCCAGGTGAATCGTTTTTATACTTATGCTAAGGGCATCGACCACCCTATCTTCCTTTCCTTTGATGTGTTTGATTTCGAAATCAAACTCACTAAGGAGATCCATCCACCTAGCTTGCCTGACATTGAGTTTTGGTTGATCAAACAGGTGCCTCAACCCACAATGGTCTGTCATAAGCAAAAATCTCCTACCCAGGAGGTAATGCCTCCACATTTTTAAGGCATGTACTATGGTAGCCAACTCTAGGTCATGGGTCACATAGTTGATTTCATGCTCATTCAATTTCCTAGATGCGTAGCAAATTACACGTCCCTCTTGAATAAGGACTCCTCTAAGTCCTTCCTTGCAGGCATCTGTACACACGAGGAAATCATTATCAGGGTCTGCAATCTTCAGCGTGGGTGCATGGGTCAGGAGGTATTTCAATTCCTAAAATTTTTCTTCACATTTTGATGTCCAAGTGAATTTAACCCCCTTTTTCTAAAGTTCAGTGATTGGACAACCAATCTTGGAAAACCCTTTTATGAACCTTCTATAGTATCCTACTAAGCCCATGAAGGATCTGATATCAAATACATCCTTTGGGGTAGGCCATTCCACAATAGATCTGATCTTGTCACGGTCTACTGCCACCCCTTCTTTAGAAATAACATGGCCTAAGTAATGGACTTGCTTTTGGAAAAAGTCGCACTTGCTAAACTTAGCGTAGAGCTAATGCTCTCTTAGTACTTGAAGTACGAGTCTAAGATGTTCTTCGTGCTCCTCTCTGTTCTTGGAGTAGATTAGGATATCATCAATGAAAACCAATACAAATTTGTCCAGAAATTTGCTGAGTACATTATTCATCAAGCACATAAAAGTGGCGGGGGCTTTGGTTAATCCAAATGGCACCATCACAAATTCATAGTGACCATACCTCGTCCCGAAGGCTATTTTTTGGATGTCTTCATCCTTAATTCGGACTTGATGGTATCCAAAACTTAAGTCAATCTTCGAGAAAATGGAAGCACCTCCCAATTAGTCGAACAAGTCATCGATTCCTGGTAAGGGGTACTTGTTCTTTATGGTTGTCTGATTGAGTTGCCTATAATCTATGCATAGTCGGAGTGTGCCATCTTTCTTTTTCACAAACAAGACGAGTGCTCCCCACGAAGATACACTGGGTCAGATGTAGCCTTTGTCCATCATCTCCCTTAGCTGTAGCTTGAGCTCAACCAACTCTGGCTTACTCATCCTATAGGGCGTTCTAGATGCTGGCACTACTCCTGGTGCAAGTTCTATCGAGAAGTCAACGTCCCTTCTCGGAGGTAGACCTGGTACCTCTTCTGGGAGCACATCTTTGTATTCTCTTAATATGGGGTGGTCCTCTAGGTTCGGTTTGTCATCCTCAACAAATTCCAACACATGTATTGCATATAAAGGACACCCCTTTCCGCAATACTTTTTCATTTGAAGGGATGATATTTGTCTCACTGAGACAGGCTTTTGAATCCCTTGGAGGATTATCTTTCTCCCTTCTTCATTTACACATTCTAAAGTTTTATGGTAATAGTCCAACTTAGTTTTATAAGTAGCCAACTAATCCATACCAATCAACAAGTCAGAAGATCCCAGGGGAAGTATGTTAAGGGTCGCTCAGGTGGGGAATCCATCCATGATGAATTGGCAAGTTGGCATCACCTCTGCTACTTTTCTTTTGGTCCCAGTGGCTAGTTGTACCAACCACGACTTGACATTTCTAACTGGTTGCAATTTACACTTATCAACAGTATGAGGGGCCACATAACTCGAATTAGAACCAAGGTCAATTAAAATAGAAACTAGATGGTTGGCGATCATACCTTCCATCTCCACCACTGAAGCTTGGTGGTCAGCTTGATTATTGTCCAAGGCTACATAAATTCGTGGCATGCTCCTAGCCACATAATTGACGGTGGTAGCTTCTTGGATATTGTAGACTCTCCTACTGTTCTGTTGCCTGTGTGGACAATCCCTCAGCCAATGATCTTCTCCACAACCCCGACATTTTAAGGGTTCTTTCTTTGGCTTATCAGTCTTTCTTGGGACTGCCTCAAAAGGTTTATTTCCACTATGAGAGGGGAAATTTTGCTGATACACACTTCTAGTAGGAAGGTTCATCCTAGAACCCTTCCCATAGTTCTTAAATCTTGAGGATTTAAACCCCTTCTTCTTGAGTCTGGAACTACTCTTCTTCTTCCAGTCCTTGTGAGGTCATGTCTTACTCCCAAAATGTTCATAACAATACCTTGCCTTCCAGATAGTTTCTTCTAAGGTCTTTCGTTCGTCAAACTCGATCCTGTCCCGGTCGGTTTGAGGTAACCCACTAATAAATCGCTACATTTTTACCTTTTCATCTTTTATGTAGGGTGTAACATACTTCAGTAGCTCAAGGAATTTATTGACATATTCATCTATTGTGAGTTTCCCCGGCCTGAGTTCATAGAACTCCTTAGTTTTCCCATCCATGTATTTCTTTGACAGATACTGCTTCTTGAAGTATTTCTTGAATTGTTTCAATGACAAGTCCTTCTCATGGGCTCCTTTCACATTCCTAATGTCTTCCCACCAAATGGAAGCCTTTCCATTCAGGTTGAAGATGGCTATTCGAGCCTTCAAGTTTTCAGAGTAGTCATGGACCCTGAAGTACTTCTTTAAATCAAGCAGCCAAGCTTCAGCCTCTTCCCCTTTCTTAATCTGTCCATCGAAAGAGGGTGGGTTGGCCTTCTTGAACTCTTCAGGATCACGACTTTTGGAATGCTTTCGCTTATTTCCTTTCCCTTGAGAATGTGAGCTAGTTTTGCTACTAGGAGATCCCTCGGAGTTGTCAGCTTCCTTTCTAGAGGACTCTCCTGATGAGTGTCCCCTACCTCCAGGTTGGGCCTTCTTCGAGGTACTTCTCCTAGTGTGGTCACTCATGGGACCATGTTTTCGGATCTTAGGTGGACTTTGACTTCTCTTCACACGTCGTTGGTCCACATGGTTGGTTGCGTGTTCATGTTGCAACTGCCTCTGTATGTCGGATAAGATTTGCAACAAGACTGCATTAATTTTTGTTTATTTTTCTTGTTCCTTTATCAATCTCTCGTTGTCGGCCTTGCAACTCTGTAATTCGGCTCTGAGGCTCCTTACAGTTTCAGCCAGATCCGGAGGGGTTTCCACCGCCCTCCTTTCGTCAGATTCTTCGTCTCTATTGTGGGAGCCATCCCCCACTTCATAACACGTCACCATCCTTTAGACTTGAAGTTTTCTCGTGATTTGTTGACTGCTCGAGTGTTGACAAAACACTTATTGTTAGCTAATAGTCTACTAGTTTATGAACAATACACAATTCAAATTTCTTAAATGTGCACACACAATATAAAGTTTCATTCTTTTACTCAATAAAATTTTAACCAGACTCTTTTAAGAAAGAGGTAAGATAGGATGTCGCTCTTAAAAGTATTCTAAATATGGTTTTTAAGCGACTTGTCCATGAGCCCAAGCAGGCCAAGTGTTGTAACCATGCTTTGATACCAATTTGTAACACAACCATGGTGGGGCATAAAAATTATGTTCTCCTTAATTAATCAAATCCTCTATCCATGGTCTCTAATTTGGAAATCGGGGCCTAGCCCCTCCTTCTTCGACGACCATCGCATATGACCACGGGTTATGATCGAACACCAAGGCCACATGCGCCTATTCCGATGCTTCAGAACTTCGGGCTTTGTGAGTTTTTAATTCATCTCACACCAATTCCTCCGAACTCTAAAGTGGTGAAGTTACGAACTGGCGCGAAGGGATCGATGGTCCCTACTCCCCCTCAAGATCAACAACCCTCAATGACTTCGGGCCTCTGGGCTTTGATAGAATTTGAAGCACCTCTTTGCAAAACCTCCAGAGTACTAATCCTCCGAAGTGCACCATCCGACGCTGCGTGTCCTCGGGGAGTTCGACGGTCCTAATTCACTCCGGGACTTCGATGTTCGGGAGTCCCCGACGCTCACACAACCTTTACTCCCGAAATACTTCATACCTGGAGTTCTAGTTCAAGTGCCATGCGTCCTTTGTAAATCGACGACTTAGTTTCATTTCAGGACTTCGACATTCGGGAGCTTCAGATGTTTCTTCAGCGCTTTTCTCCAGGAGCGTTTTCTTCCGGAGTCAAGAATCGTGCACCACACATCCTTCTAGATCAACAGTCCCGGTTTACTTCGGGACTTCGGTGTTTGGGAGTTTCTACCTCTCCACACTCGCTCTCTCCCGAAATGATTTTACCCGAAGTTAATGATCTATCGACGCATGTCTCCCACGAATCGATGACTACAAATCACTTCGGCTATTTGGGCTTCAGGAGTTTTGAATACTCCAACGCCTTTCTCCTCCAAAGTAGCTATCTCCCAAAATGGAATATCTACTGACACATGTCCTTAGCTGATGAACGACTCAGATGAACTCTGGCTCTCCGGCCTTCGAAAATTCTTGTTCAACATATCCCCTTTTCTCCCGGAGTGATTTCACCCGAAGTCAACGATCTGTCGACGCGTGTCTCCCACATATCGACGACTGCAAATCACTTCAGCTCTTTGGGCTTAGGGAGGTTCAACCTCTCCACACTTGCTCTCTCCCGGAGTGATTACACCTGAAGTCGATGATCTGTTGACATGTGTCCTTTCTCTCAGATTGATAGTACAAAAGGACTCCGTTACTCCGCGGATTTCGAAAGGAACTCATGACTATCCACCTAACAACTTTTCTAGGTCTGACGATCATGATCCGACCAATATCGATGTGTTTGTTGATCGACGGTTCATAGTGATTGTAGGGCCCCAACGTGTGCACTCTTTATCAGAGATCTCAACCTTCACAATATGAAAAGTACTCGCCCAACTCAGTCTAACTAGAGTCATTGATCTTCCAGGCCGACGAGATCAACGACGTTGGTGAATTGTGGGCCACGAACTAGCGCGTCCGCTAATTTCACCTTTACGCTCTGCAATGATTCCCCACCATCGATCTCTGTTCACAGATCGACGATTCACAGTGATTGCGGGGTCCAATGTTCGAAATCTGGAAAGCGCTCGCCCGAATCTAGTCTAATCCCGATCGTTGATCTTCCATTCCTAACGAGATCAAAGATGTTGGTTGATTGCAAGCCATGAACTAGCATGTCCGCTAATTTCACCTTTGCGTTCCGCAATGATTCCCAACCATCGATTTAATTGAGCAACTGGTGTTTGATTCGTTAACTCCAGTGGGTATTTGAGTCGATCTGACAACCAAGATGGCTTCTCCTCTTGTTAAATGACTCACATCCATCTCCGCTATCAGATTCTTAAGTCATCTACGATTCTTGTTACTCCGGTAGTTCAGGTAACTTGACTATCGTGAAATTTGACATCTTAGAGCTTTGAGCTCCCGAGGTTCCGAAACATTCATGAGCTAACTCCCTTAGCGCAGGGTTCCTAGACCTAGGTCACATGGACCTTCAGATGACTCTTGGGCTATTAACCCTACTCTTAGTCGGGT
This sequence comes from Picea sitchensis, assembly GCA_010110895.2. Taxonomy (NCBI): domain Eukaryota; kingdom Viridiplantae; phylum Streptophyta; class Pinopsida; order Pinales; family Pinaceae; genus Picea; species Picea sitchensis. The sequence goes on along the minus strand of SNQJ01S0010059.1, from coordinate 171,054 downwards.
TTTTGGTTAAGGACTTAGGCGCGAGTTCAAAGTCTCTTAGACTGCTGGTCTGAAGGGAACAACTCCCAAGCTTGCAGAACTTTAAGCTCTGAAATAGGGCAAGATAAACTTGTGAGGTTACCGAAACGGTAGTAGTGCTAAGAGGTTTGCTCTGACTCTGGAACTGTGCTGTAATTCCCCGAGAAACGCCTTCGAGGAATTAAACTGGCGCATATGGAAAATCAAGCAGAAGCCTAATTTCTCAAGGGAACAAACGCATACTCAACTTAATCATTTCAATACATAAACCATTTATAGACACATAAATACACACATGCATCCATTATTTCCAATTCAAAGCAGAAAGCATGAAAACACTTATCAGAACCATAAGGCGTGATGCGACTGCTAAAAGGGGTGCTCGTTTCCACCCAACCATAGGCTCAGTCACTCTTAATGGCTTTACCATTGGCTACCCTAAGCTTAGATCACTATGCTTTGAGATTCCATCTCTTTATTTCAGCTCAATGGAAGTTAGGGACGAAGGTTACTCTCCTTCTCCCAATACAGAAATAGATAGGGACGAAGGTTACTCTCCTTCTCCCAACTCAGTCTCTATTTTCTGGAATCAAAACTCACTCCAATTTTCTTAGTCCTTCCTCAGACCCAAGAGCTCAGACTCTCGTCTCTGCACTCTTCGCAGGTCTTCCTCTACCCACCACACTTCCTTTCTTACCTTCCTCAACAAGATTACGCGTGGCTTGAATTCCTAGTTCGTGGTCAAGTCTGGAAGCCTTACAGATGGGCGGTCTGCCCCATCTCCTCATTAACTCTTGAGGAGGTCTTCCCACCTACCAATCTGACTGTAATTCATTCATGTGTCAGAGGGTTGTTATGATTCTAAGCAGTTAAATCCAACAAAGTACTGGTTCGGTGGAGGTTAACGCAACCAGTCCTGGTCCCCTCCACCACCTTTTCATAGCATTCGTGGTCTCTTCCTAGCACACTCCCTTTCCAACAGTCATGCAACACCTATCCATTTTCTATTAAAATAACATAATTTACATTCATCGACCTTTTATACAAAGGTCCATTAAATCAAACATTCACACCTTTGAGTTTGCCATAGTTCCTTGGCCAATATAGTTATAATTACAAAAGGTAAGTAACTTAATATGATGCAAAAACAAATTGAGAACCCCCATATTCTAAATGAGCCTCCTAGAGATGGTCGTTGGCTTGTGAAAAGAAATGATGATGGACTACTAACTTTTGTAGGTATGGTGATGTTCTTAACAAAATATTTATTTATATTTTAGTGATTAAAGTATGTTGGTGGCTATTCACTGCAATTTACTTTTAATACAGTGATAATGCATATTCTTTGTCACATTTTTATGTTGATAAGCATTCTTATTTTGTAAATAGGATGGAGGGTGCTAGATTAGCTGACGGAGATACATCTAATAGTTGTGTTTTCTTTTAATCCCCATCGTCCAATAGTTTAGTTGTTGAAGCATTAATTATAGGATTAGAGATGTCTACATGGTTGGTGGATGACAAATGTCTATACAATTGACAAAGCTCCAATTGATTAAGTTATTGTATTACATATTACTCAGATTACCTACATGCTCTTGAGAGGGAGGTAGGAAGAGGTGATTCAACACTTTCGTTTTTATTTCCCCGCCCATATTGGCCAATGGTGATCCTTATTGACTTTCACTATATGCTACTGATGCACGTGTGCTAGTGTTACGTAAATATGTAACATGCTATGTGTATACCATATTCAATATGTAAAATTGTTATGCGTGCTTGTTTGACGTTCCCCTCCTTCTTTTGTGTGAACTATGTTGTGTGAATAATAATAATGAAATATATCTATGTGTAATGTTTTGGAATTGTTTTTATAACTATAAAATCTCCTCTCCTCTTATTTCATATTAACTAAAAAGCTTGGCTTCAACAACATAAAAATTCCATTACAAAGATAGCGGCACCCTACGAACTTAATAATTAATACCCTCCGTGTGTGAAGTCATGCCTTTTGGGGCTTCTTCATTAATGAAGGTTATACCACAAGTAGAGTTTGCACTATGCCCAAAGCGTTTTAACTTGGGTTATTGGAAGAAATGACACAACCTCATTTAATAGCCCAAGTTAAAATGTGTTGGGCAAAGTGAAAAGTGTGCTAGGGACAAACCTTTTCTTTTTTATTTTCCCAAAATGGAAAAACACTTACAAAACTTAGAGCTACTAGCATAGCCTTTATTAATACAACGAGTGCAAAAACAATATTATATGCAAATAAAACATATCCACTTAAAATAACTCGATAGTGGTACATAAGAAGATACCCTTCCATTTTACCAAATACACAAATTTTTAACCATCCAAAATCAATTTTAAATACACAAATTTTTAACCATCCAAAATCAATTTTAAAACATACTAAGTGATAATAACCTTTCCCTTCTCCATCAAGATATATATATATTAAAAATGATTGAAACTTCGACATTACAGGAGAACATATGGTAAAGTATAAATCAAATCTTTCAGGAGCTCCATCGCCTTTTGACCAGTTTTTTGGGTTCACCGCAGCAAATCTCTATCTCGTAGGGTGAAGGTTAACAATAACTGGAATAAACCTCTTTTTCAAACCATCTCATCATGGCTATGGCTGGAAGGTTTTCTTCGCTAATTTCTCCTATCTTCGCCAGCGGAAATCTGCGGAGGCTCAGCCTAATCAGCGAACACACTGCGAAATGGATGCAGGTCGGTCTGGATCCTCCTTCTCTTTATTTCTTCCACTTAATATAATCTAATAAGAAAGAGTCGATATCAATCGTCTCCATTCCTAAAGGGCCGAGTCCACGGGATTCGACTTCCTGACCACCCAGTGGTGAAACTCAATTCGTCTCTTAGAAGGGTTTCTCATCATTTCGACAACAAACTTCATATATTTGCTGGATCGTGAATAATCTCTTGCGAAGAAAGGGTATTTGATTTATCAGGAATTTTCGATTTCAACAATTGTATGGAAAACTTTAAGGTGACGAAGGTTTGGAATTATTCAAATTTTGGATCCTAGGTCAAGGCTTCAAATCTCAAAAATTCATAATATCGTGCTATTGGTTAGAGATTTGAATCAGAACCGTTAGAAATTAGTAAGTGCATAGCCATGGTTTTCATCTTCTGTACAATATCAATAAGATTCATTATGCCAATCAACGAGGAAGGGTGATATTCATGAATGGTGACAACAGCCCTAGTTACCAGAAACAGCGGGACAGCAGTGCATTTCTGGGTGAAACCCGTCAGGAACGCTGTTCCTGGTTGCGTTTCTTTCTTTTTTGACTGGTGACGTGTTTTGTCAGAAACTCCTTGCACTTCATGCGAAATGTGGGATTTTTGAAAGAAATGAGGCACATTTATCAATAAATGCTGGCAGACTGCCAAAAATATTAAAAAAACACAGACAAACGGAAAAAATGCTAACCCTTACCCTATAACTCCACATTATTCCCCTAACATATCACTGCTCTCACACAGTTTTTGACTGTAAGAGCAGATGAAAGGCGTGCCTGCTATTGATTCAGTGAGTTCCTGAAGTCTGAGAGTGAGTGAGTTGAAACCTGAGAGCATTTGCAAGTTTCCTGTGTCCATTGTCCAGTTCCACTGTCAACGGTGAGACTGTCTGTAACTGTTTGAGAATTCGTATTTGTCAGAGAGAGCTCAGACTCCAGAGCATTGGACCGTTGAGACTTGCAGAGCTTGGAGTTGGAGGTGAGCTACGAGCACTGGACTTTTGAAGGCTTCAGTGCTTGGAGACTGGGGCTTGAGCCTTGCAGAGCATCAAACTGAGACCTATGCACCACATATGAGTTTTAACATTGCACAGTGGCTTCATGGATTGTCTCTTCCCCCTTCGGACTTTCTTTGCTGCTTTTTGGTTTAATTTAATTATTATTTCAGATTTTCTGTTTCATTTATAACTCTACAGGCCCTTTAGAAACCAATATTTAACACCATAGTAAAACAACCTGTCTCCTCCTTGACAATCTTTCCTAAAATCCAAAAATATCTTGGAAATAAAATAAACAGAGAATAACAGATAACAGCTTGTAAATTCAGAGGCCAGTCATTCAAATCTTCAACTAATTGCTAGCCCATTGGGATAGCTTGAGTGATTGAGTGCTTTGAGATTCATGCAGGAGGTATTAGGGTTGATTCCCTGGGCTAGCTGCCTCTGTTGTGTCCCTCACTCGATGTCCCTAATGGGTCAAGTACCGTAATTAGTGCCGATGGGTTTACACTTGGTACCATTCGCAACATGTGGGGAAGTGCCTGGGGGTTTCCCTGCTAGGTTTTCCTTCGCAATTTTTTTTTTCAACTTTTTGCTATATCTTCAACAAGTCAAAGTTACTTGTATATTTGGGACCTGAGTATCATTCTTGATACAAAGCATTTTTATATTTGCATTGTACAATGTAAACTTTCCATTATAAATATGAATTGGAGCTTGTATCTACTTGTAGAAATAGAGTGGGTTGCAAACATTTTGAAGTTTAAGTATTTTCTCATATATATGATAACGTCCTAAATAAAAAACCTAAGTGGAACCTGAGAATTTCTGTTTCCCACACTGTACCTATTTCACATCTCACATTTCTAGTAACATAAACAATAGCTTACAAGTTAGCAGATGATAGATACATCTCCTTTCTTGCTACAGGAAAATGGGATTTGCGAAGCACTAGTCCTAAGTCCCCAATGGCTTAGTACCAATTCTCCACCCTGTACTTGATGATAAAATCCCTAGGCCACAAGGTACAACCTGAGAGGGAACTACTAGGACAATCACCATTGTCACCTAAGTAACCTATGATCTATCCTCTTCACTTTAGGCTGGCTTTCCTTTGGCTCAAGGGGGTATCCCTAGTAGGATTACTAAAGCTAATCATTGAGGCACAAGGTGTTATGAGAGTAGCTTTAGTAAAACAATATTTTCGGTTTTTTGAAAAGGGTTTAAAGAGTGATGGAAGGAAGTAGAGATTAGTGCCAATCCAATAAGGGCAATGGAGTCAAGGGGCTAGCTAAGAAGGCTTATTTTCTTATGTGTTAGCAATGCAAATAAGTCAAGAAGAATCATTGATTTCCACCCTAAGATTGCTGGAATTAATGCAGAAATTCTACATGGAAGGGGTCCAAAGGATCATCCTTCAACTAGGCTACTTAACTTTACCTAGAAATTGAAATCAATGAGCTTGCTAGATTTTTTAGAATATATATAAAACAAACTATCGATTATGAAAGACTCGAATAACAAAGGATCAAGTGGATCAAGTGGTAGATTTTACCCTTCAATGGATCAAGTTGCTAGCCTTACCTATGTAGAAGAAACTAGATCACTTCAAGCTTTCAGCACCAAAATATTTATGCACTCAACAAAGAGAGAACTCTTATACATCACATATGCTCCAAGAAAGACGTGTCCATTTTGTTGATATTATGGTAGTTGCGGGAGGTATTTACCTCCACGTGTAACCCTTGTTAGAATATAGAAGATGGTGTGCTCGTTTTACCATTGACGATACCCTCGTCACCCAACCACAGGTCGAAGCCTCCCTCCGAGCACCTTAACCTTGACTGAGAATTCCTCCGGAAGCAAACCCTACGCTAGATAGCCAAACAAAAGGACAACGCATCTCTCTCCAAGGATAGCGCAACACAAGAAACTGATCAGATAGTCCCAAACCCTAGCCAAGAGATATCCAAGCCAATACTGAAACTAGCTGCTGCTACAGCTGCACCTGCAACCCTCCTCCAAACTTGCGCACCAGACTGCAACTGCAGTGCGCACCAACTGGGAAATTGCTGCGCAGAACTGGCTCTGTCTGCAACTGCTGAGATACTACAAATGAGAACTGGCCCCCTGTATTTATAGTAATCCTGCCAGTTTGCTGGGGCCGACTTCTCCTTCTGGGTATGTGTCTGTTCAGTATATTATTATTATTTCTGGCCGACTTCTTCTCTTGGAGGCTAATAGCCTAATATAAATTATATTCTTGAGCCAACAAGGCTTCTAGGGTTATTAGCCAATTCATTAGGGTTTCTCTTGCTTCCTGGAGTCTTCTATTCTCGTCAGGTTCACATGTAGAGGTAAATACCTCCCGCAGCTACCATAATATTAACACTCCCACCTAGCTAGAGAGGTATTTATAGGTAATGGACTTGAGCACAAAACATACCATTTACTCGGTAGCATCAATATAGTCATCTAGACTACTTCATGAATAGATCATGAGCATCACCATCACTATCAGCTGCATCATCTCTCGAAACAATACTTCATCTGAGTAATATGATGCTGGATAAAAGTCACTCTCACCATAGAGTGATGCAAGAGGAGTAAAAGCTCTAAACTGTTTTCCGTCTGGAAAATCTCTGTTCATCATTCATCTGAATGATCATCATCTCCAATAAACTGTTGATAGTCTTCAAGGCAATTAGAACAAGGATAGAACACA